>MDKI01207976.1:0-48195 GCA_005239505.1 Nicotiana paniculata | reverse complement strand
GGGAGTATTTGAAGTTAGTTTAGAAAAGAAAAAGAGATTTTTTTTTATACTTACCTGGTGATCGGAGGCAGTGACTTACTAACCTACTGCGGTCGGTCCGCATTCGAACCGCGATCGCGGTGGACCGTGACAGAATGAACGTAATCCACCACGGCCGGTCCATGCCCCGACCGCGGTCGCGGTGAACCCAGACAGTAATAGTGATATTCACCGCGGTCCTACCACGGTCGTGATGATGTACTTCAAGAATTGACTTGCTTATAGCACGTTTTTTATCTTTCCATAGTTGGTTCTTGCCCCCGACTTCTCCAAACATGCACCAATATTCCCCTATACACTAATATTTGGGTTAGTATCATAAATATTAAGTACAACAACAAAGCAAAAAGGAAAAACAAAAGAAAACATGGGTTTCCTCCAAAGAAGCGCTTGATTTAACGTCGCGGCACGACGCAAATGAGAGTGTTTAATGATCTCTCGACTTTAGGGGCTTAGTCAAATGAATCACGGACACGTCCTTGACTTCATCCATCCCCACATATGGTTTCAAGCTGTGTCCATTGACTCTAAACGTGCGAGAGTCATTTTTTGAGGAAATCTCTATGGCACCCGAAGAGAGCACTTCAACTACACGAAATGGCCCAGACCATTGTGACTCGAGTTTACTCGGAAATAGCCTTAAGCTTGAATTATACAGCAGCACCATATCTCCGGGTTTGAAATTCTGTTCAACAATATTCTTGTCGTGCAACCTCTTCATTCTTTCTCCGTGTGCTTTCAAAATCAAGGGAACGAAACTCATCCAGTTCGTTCAATTCTGTGACTCTATTCGTGCCTGCAACTTCTATGTCTGAGTGTCGCACCCCCCTCTTTCCTCTATTTTCGGATCGGTCAGGGTATACGACATTATTAGGACAACTCATTTCCTTTTGGGAAAGGGGTAAGAAATTGAAGAGTCTCCACCTAACGAGTTAAGGTGCGTTAGGGTACCTACTAAAGGTTATTTATAAACACAGATTAGATAACCGGAGATAGGGTAAGGGCTTAAAATTACTTCAAAGGGGAAGGTGTTAGGCACCCCTTGAAGTCCACAATTGTAGTTCTCGGTCAAACAAGATTTGTGAATTTTAAAACAGGTAGCACATAAGCAATAAAAGCACATAGGTAAACAAATAAAGGTTTTTGAAAAGATTCGCAATCTAAGCACACATATATGCTTAAGTTTAAAAGATTTAAAGGCTAAGTACATATACAAAATTTCGGAGGTTTTACAATCTAAGCACACGTGTGTAAGGGATAGAGGGGGGTCCTAGGTTGTTTATCCTATAGGATCACATCAGTACAATTCCTGGTAATCACTCCTCAGAAGAGGGGCTACACGTGGCATTAGCACACGGGTCATCATATCCATGTCTACCCTTCCCACCCCTTAGTGGTTATTAAGAGAGTGTTGTTTAAAGATCGCTATGCGTGCTATGACCCGTCCCTTATTAATGGTACTGGAGGAGATTAGGACCTCTACCTATATGCAGTTCTAGACAGACTCTTAAGGTTTAAAAGGAGAAAATACTAGGCATAAATACTAGGCGTAATTGTCTCCATCGATCATGAGAACTATTCCTACCGTAAATATCTCCCGAGTAATTAGGACAATTTACTAGACATACTCTCCTGAGTTACGCTAGCTGGCTTTTGTTACAGCTCACTTAGATCGCACCCAAGGTTTCGTTATTCATAATCCCACCTTTAAGCCCTAGGTTATTGATTCCTCACATACTTTGGGAGTGATGATGTTCAACAACTACCTAAATATGCACTCTCTCTCGAGTAATACATACTAAATAGGCATAGCTAATTGAGGATCCTTTCAATTTAACTTCAACAAAAACGTAGTTGAACAAATAGAGCTTAAAACATGGCAAATCTATATTATCATAGCAAGAGGTTCATCTTTCAACAGGTTCCATCAAAACCTTAGACTAAATGTTTAGCTACTCATAACAAAACAAGATAAAGCAATAAAGTAATTCATAATTCTCAAAATACTGATAAAAGAAGAAGATTGAAAACTCCAATGGTGTCTCTATCTTTCTCCCACTTGTTATTTCCTCCAAAATAAGTCTAAAACAAGCTTAACCTTGACTTGGGCGTGTTTATTGAGTTTATATAGGGTTAGGATAAATTTTCTCATTTTTGTAGTTAAGTCCCTAAAGTTCACTGGCTATCTCTAGGTCGACCGCGGCTGCTAGACAACCACGGCGCGATCGGGTGGATTACGCCCCCACTGTTTTTCTCCTTTGTCCACCTTGTTCCAGCCGCGGTCCGACCGCGGTTGCGGTGGATGGTTGCCCAGTTTTTCCCATCCTTTTCTTGCTAGTTTTCATCTGGACTTCTCTCGTTTGGCCTTGTATCTACATATTTGATTCCAAAGACAAACTCCATATTAACTTCAAACTATGAAGTAACTCTTGCAAAGCACAAAATCTTTAATTAGAGCATTTTGTTATCATTTAGAACTTAAAACATCAATAAAGCATGGTTAACTTAGAGCAAAAATAACATCTATATCTCATAATATAGGATACTATCACCTACCATAGAATCCATACACTACACTGCCCCTCCCATTTTGGTTAAACCATCTACTTATGAAACTTCTCGGCCTCTTCTATTCATACTTGACCTGCTAGCAATTCAACCACTGCGAGACACCTCCCACTATGTCCTTCCTCCTCACTCGCTACCAAAATACTACCTCAAATCATAGTTCATCTTTGTAGCTCCCCGCATGGATAAGACACCACCAACTCTGAGCCTCCATAAAGATCATTTCTCTCGAGCCATCAACATTGGAAACAACGATTCAACTTCGAAGCCGCCTTACACTGCCATCTCCGATAACTGTTGTTCAGGCACCATTCCATAACACCCTGCCCCGAAGGTAATTCAAGGAAGATCGTAACACAAAGGAGCCTTAATGAATTCCAGCTAGGATGATGACACCACATCACAAATGGGAATTCCACCACGTCCAAAAATATCAAGTCTCGTTACTCCGTCAACCAAGGCATGGACATCCATAGTTCATTTTCCTTCCTCCACTGGAATTAAATGCAGAACCTCTAAACCATGAACCGAGCAATCCTCCTTTCTAGACATTCACTACCACAATACATACCTAAGAACTCTACTATTACACCAATACTGCGGGATAACAACACATGAACATCATAATACACTGTGCATAGCCGTGAAACCATAGGATATGCCAACACAGGGCTGAAATGATAGACCACCCTTCCACAAACTGACGATAATAGCCCACTTGAATCGTAGATACATACCTTTTAAATAAAGATTCATACCTTTTAACTAAAACATAGAGTAAAAGTGGGTCAATGTTAAGAAAATCATAAGCAAATTCTAGAACAACCCCCCAAAACCCGGTGTCACAAGTCCATGAGCATTTACTTAGAAGTACAATAATAATACAACATATGTATGGAATGTAAACTAGACAGGATAAAGTAAATAATATGATGGAGACAGCTGCAATATGTAGCCTGGAATGTATCTCACCATACACTCTCCTCATCAGTTATGCCCACGCGCCAAGGTGACTACCAAATGAACCTGTCATATCCTGCAAATTTAGTGCAGAAGTGTAGCATGAGCACGTAAATCAATACATACCCAGTAAGTATCTAGCCTAATCCCGGAGAATTAGTGACGAGGGGTTGTCCAATAAAATAATATAACAGATTAGGAACATATATGAAATACAACAACAACCATGAGGTAAAAACTGTAACTCACATAATTCTCTTACATTTCTTTTGGCAATATAAATCTCTCGAATTTCATATTTTATCTCAACGGATCAGAAATATCAAACGTGTATCAAACTAATAAGAAATACTATATAAATGCCATGCCTCAATAAAAGGTAAAATCTCATGAATGCCCGGACTGTTAGCGTAGCATACACGATTATGTCGAGGTTATTCGGCCCAATCCAGAGTGGTGTGTACACTGCCATGGGTCGACCAGCGCGAACCGGAAATGCATCTTAATATACTGTTGACGCGTTCAGCCCCATCCACAAGAAAATAAAAAACTTATCGAATTACGAGTCACGTGCTTACAACACAAGTACATAAGCATAAAGTTAATATAACTTTTACCGTTTATCAAATATCATGTCAAACAACTCAATGTGATAAAGCTTGTCCTAATATATTCCCATATAAATTTCAGTTATAAATTCAATTAATTAATTTAACAAACTAAGTTCAAATAATTCAGATAAAGTCCTAAGTCTACCCGGACATTAACATGCTTTTAGCTACGTACAGACTCTCATCACCTTGTGCGCATGTAGCATGCACAACTAGTAGCACATAACAATTTTTAATACCTACGGGGTAGTTTCCCCCTCAAAAAGTTAGACAAGAGACTTTTCTCGCTTTGAAGTTCCAATAACCGGCTCCAAATTCCTATCTAACTACTCAATTCAATGTCAAGAGATCCGAAACTAGTCAAACACATGCAAATCAATCAAAATATACTCTAATTCTTAATTTTTAATAGTTCATAACAATCCTCAACTCTGCTCAAGAAGTCAACAAAGTCAACCCTCGAGCCCACGTTCCCGGAATTTGAAAATTGTCAAAGATAAACATTACCCATAGCGGCGCGAACTCAAATATATGGTTTATTGCAAATTTCATGTCCAATTTCCCGGTCAAAGTCCAAAAATACCAAACCATAGGTTTTCTTCTAAAATCTCACAATTTCAAGAGATTTTCATGTTTAAATCCACATATAACCCATGTATTTAACTCACAAGGTGTAGGAATCACTTACCTCAAGTATAATGATGAAAATGGTGCTAAAAATCCAAAAGTTGGCTTCCATGGAAGAAATGAGGTGAAAATGAGCCAAACCCCCGATTTGGCTAGCATATATTATGTCCAGGCGATTTCCGCACCTTCAAAACTCCTTGCTATTCTGCAGCTCTTCATATGCGGAAACAACCTCGCAGATGAAACTTCAACTAAGGTGACATCTTTCCACTTCTATGGACATCCAAACGCAAAAGTGCATCCGCTTCTGCAAAAGTCATCTACACATGCATACTTCCCAACTAAAGCAATACTCCACACCTGCACCCACGACCGTATCTGCGACTTCGCATATACGCTACAACATTTGCACCTGTGATTCTCGCCCCCCAGACCAATCTCGCTTCCGCGTAACTGACCCCCGCATTTGTGGGCTCGCATGTGCGGTAAGTTCCTCGCACCTACGATTCCTTCCATCCTCAACCTCTCCCTCTTCTGCGACCTCCAGGATGCTCCTACAATCTCGCACCTACAGTGAAAACCTTACATGTGCGATCAAACCAGATGCCTTAAGCTTCAACAATTATTTAAGCCAAAAACTCGATCTGATTCCAGTCCGATTTGCACCCGAGGCCCCTGGGACTCCATCCAACCATACCAACGTATCCTAAAACATGATAAAAACTTGGTCAAAGCCTCAAATCATGTCAAACGACATCAAAACTACGAATCTACGGTCAAAACATTTCTTCAACTTTCAAACATTGAAACTTCGACGAACGCGTCTGAATCATATCTAAACATTCCTGAATGGCACCAAACTTAACATACGAGCCACAAATTATAATACAAACCTATTCCAAAGATCTGAACCAAATTTATATTGATAATACCAAAGTACACTTCAAGCAAAACTTAAAAAATTCTAAAACCTTCAAAATGCCACCTTTCCACAATAAACGCCAAAATGCTCCCGGGCGACCCGGTACTCAACGTGAGCATATGACCAAGTTTGAAATCATCATAAGAACCTATTGGAACCTTTAAATCCCGATTTTGATGTCGTTTTCTCAAAATTCAAACCTTGATCAACTCTTATAACTTAAAGCTTCCGAATTGAAAATTTTCCGTTTGAATTTACTCTGAACTTTCTGAAATTAAATTCGACCACATGTACAAGTCATAAAATATGGAGTGAATCTATTCAAGGCCTCAAACTGCTGAACAACGTGATAGAGCTCAAAACAACCGGTCGGGTCATTATAGTTGATGATAAGCCAATCATGAAGCAAGTTAACGAGTATGAAAACTTGAGTACTATTGTTCTGAAAAAAGACATGGAAATATGTGAGATTCTTGAGGCTAATGTTTTTCTTGAAGATTTTTCAGGATTATGGTATTAATATCTCTCCTATTATATTTTTTCCAGTTGATTCAATTACTTGATTTATCTAATTTATTGATTAATTGGCTTTACTATGACAACGAATTTCTTTCGACGCCTTGCTTGCCTAATCAAGAAAACCTAATAATATACATCTATAGAATCAAAATTAACAAAAACGCATGTATATCTCCTAAAATATGTGATCACCGGATAGGAAATTTTGAGATTTAGCCTCTATGTCTGTGTATCGAGACCTTGATTAGCTGAGTTTAACATTTCTCGATTTATGTGTGCAGTCCGTGTCATATACCAGAAAATCTTTATGTGAAAAATTAAAGAAAATGTGAATTTTTGCCTTAAAAATGGTTTGAGTTGACTACGTTCAACATTTTGTGTAAACGGATCCAGATTTGTATTTTTAAGATCCTAGTGGGTCCATATTGTGATTAAGGACTTGGGCGTGTGCCCGTAATTGAATTCGAAACTCCCTCACTTGTTTTTACTCATTTTGCCGAAAACTAGCATTTTTGAAGGTTAAAAATTTCTAGGTTTGACCGTAAATTGACTTCTTAGCTAATGGTTTCAGATTTTTATGAACTTGAATAATTCCATATTTCTATTTGAAACTTATCTGCAATATTTGGTTCAATTTGGAATTGATTTGACATGATTCAAACGCTAAAATGTGAATCTAGTGTTCTTGAGATTCACATTGAAATTTCATTCATTTTGAGGGTTGATTCGTAGATTTAGATGTTATTTTGGTGATTTAATTGCACGTTCAAGTTCATATGATGTTATTACATGTTTGGTTTGGAGCCCGAGGGGCTCGGGGTGAGTTTTGGACATATTTTGGATGAGTTTTGCAAATGAAAACTCAGCTGGTGCAATACCAGTTCTGGTACTCTATTGTTGATATCACAATTGCAAGGTCTATCTTGGGATTGCAAGCATGGGCTGGGCTGGGTGAAACTCACAATTGCGAAAATTTGTTTGCATTTGCGACCTATGGACTTTCGCTTTTGCGAAGGAAGTGATCGCAATTGCGATCATTGGCCACTAGTGTCTTCTTTGTATTTGCAAAGTTTCTGGTTGCATTTGCGATCTAAACATCACATTTGTGACTCCTGCTCTTATATGATAGGGTTCACATTTTCGACCTTTGTCTCGCATTTGCGATGTTCACAATTGCGAACAAGACTTCGCAATTGCGACATCTGCAACTGGGTAAAAGAGGGGAAAACAGGACTTAGCTCATTTCTCAGAATTTCTCTACCCTAAACACCGTAGAGGCGATTTTTCAAGAGAATGTGTGACAAACCAAAGGGGTAATCACCTATTTTATTACCTATTCCGTGCAATGTTTTATATTATTATGCACGAGGGGATATTCCGTGTCATGTTTTATATTATTATGCACGAGGGGACATTCCGTGCCATGTTTTATATTATTATGCACGATGGGACATTACGTGCCATGTTTTATATTATTATGCACGAGGGCACATTCCGTGCCATGTTTTATATTATTATGCACGAGGAGACATTTCGTGCCATCTTTTATATTATTATTATGCACGAGGGGACATGCCGTGCCACATCTTTCACTGTTTAATCTGTGTTGTAAATTCTCGTTATTATTTTTAGATATTTCAAACTGTTGTTTTCATTTTTGTCATTTCAGTAATTGCTATCTCTTACCCCCAGCATGTTCTCCCCATAATTGTATTTAGTTTTTGCTATACTATTGAACTGCACATGTACATTTTGTTGTCGTATCTTAGCCTTGACACTACTTCGCCGAGGTTAGGCTCCGCACTTACTCAGTACATGGGGTCGGATGTACTGATGCTACACCTACAGTTCTTTATGTTGTGCATATTACGCAGCCGGACCCGGAGGACAAGGGCTTATCTTATGAGATCCAAGAGTTTCCCTTATGTTCGTGTTCAGTGGAGAGGTCATATGCGGAGCCGTTACCCTCATTTTTCCCCGACTCAAGTACTTCCTTCTTCTGTCCGTTCGAGGACGAACAATTAGTTTAGAGGTGGAGAATGTGACGACCCAAAGGGGTCATCACCTATTTTATTACCCATTCCGTGCCATGTTTTATATTATTATGCACGAGGGGACATTCCGTGCCATGTTTTATATTATTATGCACGAGGGGACATTCCGTGCCATGTTTTATATTATTATGCACGAGGGGATATTCCGCGCCATGTTTTATATTATTATTATGCACGATGGGACATGCCGTGCCGCATCTTTCACTGTTTAATCTGTGTTGTCAATTCCCGTTATTATTTTCAAATATTTCAGACTAGTGTTTTCGTTTCTGTCATTTCTATATTTTCTATCTCTTACCCCCAACATGTTCTCCCCGTAATTGTATTCTTGTTTAGTTTCTGCTATACTATTGAACTGCACAGGTACATTTTGTTGTCGTGTCTTAGCCTCGTCACTACTTCACCGAGGTTAGACTCCGCACTTACTCAGTACATGGGGTCGGTTGTACTGATGCTACACCTGCACTTCTTTATGTTGTGCAAATTACGCAGCTGGACAAGGAGGACATCATTAGTGGGAGTGTCTTCGAGCTTATCCTAGAGGCTTCAAGGTATACCCGCTGGCGTTCGTGGGCCTTGGCGTCTCTTCCATCCCTTTGTCTTCACTTCTGTCTTGTTTTTCCTCTAGTTCCAGAGACGCTATGTATTCTCTTTTCAGACTTGTATTTAGTACTCTTACAGACAGTTCGTGAGTTTGTGACTCCAGGTTTTTGGAAAATGTACGCGTTGTTATATTATGTTGTCCTTATATAGCTTGAAACCATAGTTATTTCCGCTATTAAATTGTGAAACGTTTAGTTTATCCTATTAAATTGATGTTAATATGCTATTTTATCTATACATGTTGGCTTGTCTAGCGGGTTCAACGTTAGACGCCACCACGGCCCGATGGTGGGATTTAGGGGCGTGACAAAATGTTCTTCCCAACTTCATTGGTAAGTGATTTTAGTCCATTTCTTATCATAAGCCCATTATATTTGCTGAGATTTCAACATCAAATTTAGTATTTTCATGGTAGAAATTAGGAATTTGATTAGAATAGGGGATTTTTATAAAATTGAAATTTAGACCTCGAATGGGTGTCAGATTTTGGATTAAATCACATAACTAGGCTCGGTTGTTAATCGGTAATCGGGTTTTGGTTCGAATCTCGGGTTTTGACCAAGGATGCATGGGGTTGAATTTTTTATACTTTTTCAAATATTATTAAATATTGAATATTTTTCACTCATGGGTAGTTTATAAGCTTATTTTGAATTGTTTGAACGATATTTGGTTGGATTCGATTGATTTGGAGGAAAATATTGGAGGAAAGGACCCGATTCAGTTTTGATTTGGTTACAGAGTGAGGTAAGTGTAGGATCTAACTTTGACTCGAGGGAATTAGGAATTTGTGAACTATGGGTTATGCGGATTATTTGCGAAAACACAGTATATGTGAGGTGAAGAGTGTATGTCCGTCAAGATATTTGTTTCCATGTTTTCTCGTTATTACATGAATTAACTTATTCCACCCCTTAATTGTTACATGCTTTATTTGACTTCTATACCATAGTTTGTTATTTTACATTTAGTTATTCTTGTATTGAATTGTTCGTCCTTTCCATGACTATGTGCTTATTTGCTACTTTCCTTAACTATTTTACTTTTGCACCTTAATTGTCACGTGCTTTACTTACCCTATTGTTTTTGTAACATTTGTTGCATTCCTTTGATTATTACATGGTTCCTTTATTGTCATGCACTCATGCTCTTTGATTGTAGAAATTATTGTTAATTGAGTTATTGGATTGGTTATGTTAATTGAAATTATTTGTGGATCGAGTTGCACGCCGCAACGGGAATTGAAGGATAGTAAATTTGAATGATGGGATAAGGGAGGATTATGATATTGATGAATAATGATATGGTGAGATCGGGTTCTGCACCACAACTGTTTATGTACCTAATAATTGATATTGATAAATGATGATATGGTGGAATAAAGGAGGATTATGATATTGATTGATGATGATATGATCGGATCGGGTTGCGCGCCGCAACGGTTTGTGTGTATTGAATTTCTAATTGATGTTGTGATAATTTCAGAATTTTTATATGAGATTACGAGATTTGTTATTCAGGGTTTTCTGATAATGAGGTTTGGGTTTGTTTTCCATAAATTAACTATTTAAATTTCATTTCCAGTTTTCTTTCCCTGTTACCATTATTATCACTACATATAGGTTATTATAAGTGGTCGGCTTTATCCGCGTCAGTACTTCGTCGAGGTTAGGATCGACACTTACAGAGTACATGGGGTCGGTTATACTCATACTACACACTGCATTTCTTGTGCAGATACCAGAGTTGGTCCCGACATCATTCAGTGAGTTCGCCCAGATTTGACTACTAGTGGAGACTTGAGGTATAGCTAAACGGCATTTGCAGCCCTGAAGTCCCCTTCATATCCTCTTAACTGTTTCCTTAATTAAGACAATTATGTTTTTATTCAGACTATTAATTGTAATACTCTAGAGGTTCATGTATTCGTGATACCAGTTCTAGGATTGTATTTGGATTTGTCGTTTATTACTTTTTACCTTATTTCAGACTATTCAGCTTTATTGTGGTAAATTGATTTGGATTGTTAAAAATTGTTAATAATTATATCTAACATTGTCTTTCCAAGCAAGTGACATATTAGGCGCCATCACGGTCCCGAGGGTGGAAATTCCAGGTCGTGACAAGGTTGTATCAGATCCCTAGTTTGCCTAGGTCTCATGAATCATGAGCAAGTTTAGTAGAGTTTGGAAGATCGGTATGGAGGCGTCCGCACTTATCTTCATGAGCCTATGGAGTTTTAGGAAAAAATATTTACTTCCTTCCTTCTCTATCGTACAATTTTATTATATCATTAATGATCGAACCATTCTATTCTTGTTCTCTCGCAAATGGCGAGAACATGTACAACATCTGATGTCGGAGCCCCCAATGGTAGAGGCTGAGGTCGAGATAGAGGTAAAGGTAGAGCTCAACCTAGAACTCGAGCAGCATCACTCGTAGTGGAGCCTCAAGATTGATCGTGAGGAGCAAGAGGTCCTAGCTCAGACCGCACCCGTCGATTAGGAGGAGGGATTCATAGCCTCCCCAATGCTTCAAGATGCCATAGTCCGCTTGGTGGGCCTTATGGAGGGTGTGGCCTAGACCGGTGCATTTTCAAAGGCACCAACCATCTTTCAGGCTGAGGCAGGAGAACAAACTACCACTACTTACACTCCGGAGCAAGTGGCTCCCCTATATTAGACTCTGGTAACCCAGCTAGATGTGGTAGTTCAGTCGGTTGTTGCGGCACATGTCGGGGATAGGCTCGCTATGAATTTTGAGGCCTTGATTAGTCTCGATAAGTTTATGAAATTCTTTCTTGTACATATCAGTGGTGCACCTTCTAAGGACCTATAGGATTACTTGGACCATTTCTACGAGGTGTTGCGCAACATGGGTATTATTGAGACCAATGGGTCGACATTGTAGTGTTCCAAATAACTGGTTCTACCAAGAGATGGTGGAGATATTATGTGTTGACTAGACCAGTTGGTTTTCCTTCACACACCTGGGATCAGTTCTCACAGCTATTTCTGGAGAATTTTATTCCTTTCACTTTGAGAGAGGAATATTGCAAGCAGTTTGAGTGCCTTTACTAGGGTGGCATGACCATCACCCAATTTGAGACTCGATTTGTGGACCTAGTTCGCGATGCCGTTGTCTTGGTCCCTATTGAGAGTAGAGAGTGAGATGATTTACTGATGGTATCACCTTCAGTACCAGGCTACATATGACCAAGGAGACTCGATATGATATTTCTTTCCAGAGGGTCGTAGATATTGCTAGACGGATCGAGATGGTTCGTGGTCAGCAGAGCAGACTGGTGTCTGATAAGAGGCCTCACCATTCCGGTGGTTTCATTAGTGCCTCATTTGGAGGTAGGGGTGCTTTTGGTAGAGACCATCCTCCTAGGACATTTTAGTCAGCGCTTCAGGCATCCCAAAATGCATCGAGTATTCGTGACACATATGTATCTCATCCTAGATAGCCAGCCTACAGTTCACCATTAGCTCCTATTAGTGCGCCTCCAATCCAGAGCTACCACCATGGTTCTCCAGCCCATTCGGGTCGGCTTCATCTTCATCAACCACAACAGTCAAATGGGTGTTTTGAGTGTGAGGGTACGTGTCACATTAGGAGATATTGTCCTAGATTCTTGAGCGGTATACCACATCATAGTTCTCATTCCATGGTTCTGACACTGATTGCTTCACTGCCTGCTCAGCCAGCTAGTAGTGGAGGTCAGGTCATTAGAGGTGGAGGCCAGTTAAATAGAGGCTGTCCGAGAGGTGGAGGTCGCGGTAGTGGGGCCCAGCCTCATTTGTATGCATTCCCAACTAGACTTGAGGCCGAGTCATCTGACACCATTATCACAGGTATTGTTCCATTTTACTATAGAGATGCTTCAGTTCTATTTGATATGGGCTCTACTTATTCCTACGTGTCATCCTATTTTTTTTCACATCTAGTTGTGCCTCGGGATTCTTTGAGTGCTCCTATGTATGTATCCACACCTGTGGGGGATTTTATTGTTGTAGATCTAGTTTATCGCTCATGTGTGATTATTATTGGGAGTCTTGAGACTAAGGTAGATCTCCTACTTTTTGATATGATAGACTTTGATGTTATTTTGGGCATGAATTAGTTGTCACCTTATCATTCTATATTGGATTGCCACACCAAGACGGTGACCTTTGCCATGTCGGGGTTTCCCGGATTAGAGTGGAGAGGGACTCCTAGCCATTCTTCCAACAGGTTTATTGCTTATCTGAAGGATCGGCATATGGTCGAGAAAGGATGTCTAGATTATTTGGCCTATGTTTGCTATTATAGTGCAGAGGTTCTTTCCATAGATTCGTTACATGTTGTGCGTGAGTTTCCAAAGGTGTTTTCTGCAAATATGCCAGGGATGCTATTGCGGCCAAATGCACACGCAAGTATACGCGGTCGTCAAGTAATAAAGTGAGTAAAAGTCAAATGTCGAACCCACGAGTACTTGTGATTAACAATTAACTAAATTATACTATAATTACTATCTAAACAAGAATTAAACCTAAAAGTATTTGATTCTAAACTAATTAAAATAAAGAAAAAAAAATAGTGAACTCTGAACAAAAGGATAGCAGATTTTTATGTTATCAATGCGATGAAAACGATCTAGAGTTATGGGATATCTAACAATCATATTGTGTTATTCAATTGAATTGACTAATTAATTTATCTGGTTTATTGGTTGATAGGGTTAATATTGCTCATAAGAATCTGTCGAGTTCTTACTCGCCTATTCAAGCTAATGTAACGCCTATATGTCCATGGAATTAGAAGTAACAAGAACGCATTTATTATTCCTATAAATCAAGAACGCATTTATCAAAATGTGATTCTGGAAGTTGGAACAGGTCCGTAATGTTATTTTGGGTATGTGTACAAAATTTCAGGTCAATCGGAGGTGTTTTGGTTTGTTTCGGCGTAGTTGGAGAAATTTGGAAGTTTCAAAGTCATAGGCTTCAATTTGATGTAGTTTTGGTGTTTTCATGTTATTTTTGGTGTTTCGAAGGCTCGAATAAGTTTGAATGATGTTATGGGGTGTGTTGGTAGGATTGGTTGAGGTCCGGGGGGCCTCGGGTGTATTTCAGATGCTCAAACGGGCACTCTTTGGCCTTAAGAAGGCTGTTGTTTTCTGGTGTTTTAGCAGTAGTGAATCCTTCAATGCGATCGCGTTGACTCGTCCGCGATCGTGTAGAGTAAAATATTGGGGCAGGTATTTTTTCTATGCGATCGCGTGGTTAGGATTTCGATCGTGTAGGTTGGTCAGCTAAGGCAGTGCGATCGCGTAGGTGTTGGTACGATTGCGTAGAGGATTCTGAGGCGCATGTGTGGGGTGGAAAGTTGTTCTATGCGATCGCGTGTATTAGTTTGCGATCACATTTAGTTTGCTGGTCTGTGCATCGCAATCGCGTGTCTAATGTCGCGATCGTACTGAGGAAATTAAATGGCTGGGCAGAATGTTTTAAAGGCCATTTGTGCGAGAATAGTTCATTTTCCTCCATTATTGAACGAGTTGGGAGCTCTTTTGAGAGGGTTTGAAGAGGAAATTGAAGGGAATCACTTGGAAGTAAGGTTTTAAAATTCATAACTCGTTTATATATTGTTTTCTAAGTAATTAAACCGTAAAATTGTTGGAATTAAACCCAAATTTGGGGAAGAAGGGTGCATGGAAATTGGAATTTTATTTTGAGGATTTGAGTGGGCAATTGTGGTCCGATTTTAGTGTTCATAGTATGTATAGAATCGTGGGAGGTCAAGGATTCTAGTGATGTAAATTTTATCGAATTTCGAGACGTGGGCCCGGGGCTCGGGTTTGGAAAAATTTCGAGATTCTTGTATAATTTGATAGATTTCGATTGGGTTGTGTTCCTTTAGTATATATTGATGATGTTAAACTGGTTTTGGCTATATTCTGAGAAATCGGGAGCCGATTTGAGGGGCAAGAGCATAGTAGACTAGTGTTGTGGCCCGGTAGAGGTAAGTAATGGTTATAAATCTTGTCCTGAGGGTATGAAACCCCGGACTACATATTTCTCACTGATTTTAGAATGGCGCACATGTCGGATGACGAGTATGTGGCGCGCACTAATTTTTGGATTGGACTAGGTCCACTCCGCGACAACTAACGAGTTGCATATTTTACTCAAAACCTTATGTTAAATTATGTTCTAAAGATTGTTAAAATATTTGGGCTAAAAGCCGTGTTTGGGGCCTCGTGCCGACCTGTTTAGACCCTTTGGGGATTTTTACTGCTGCTTTCCTAACTATTTATTGATGATTTCACTCAACCACATTTTGCTTACTGTTTTCGAAAACTCAGCCTGACTTACACTACTTTGAGATTTAAAAATGATGTTTTGGCTCGAGTACGCTGTTTTACTGATTCGTCCGAGGGGATTTATTGAGAGGTTCTGCTGAGTGAAGCTGAGGGCCTGATTGTGAGGATATGATATGCCATGAAGTTGCTTGATATTAGCGCTTGGGCTGAAGGAGCCTCTCCGGAGTCTGCACACACCCTCAGTGAGTGCACCGAATACCGAGTGTCAAGTGCCGAGTGACGAGTGATTGGGAGGCATGAGTGACTGTGAGGTGCTGCATGACTGATTACAAGTGATTGTGAGGTATGCCCGAGGGGCTCATCATGAGTGACTGTGAGGCATGCCCGAGGGGCTGATTATGATACATATTTTCCCCGAGGGGCTACTTATGATTTTACTACTTTCACTCTGAGCTTATGAAACAAGTTTTTCCCGAGGGGCCTCTATGTGATTCATTTCATTTTCATACTAAATCTTTCGGTTTGAAGCTGTTGAAAATATACATTCTTCAAAGGATTTTTCTGAAGTTGGTTTTAAGGCATGGTGATTTCATATATCTATGTTATACTGTTGGAAAGAAAGGTTGTGCATCTTGTGAATTGATGACATTGATTTTATGTGTTTCTTGCTTCTCAGACCTGATTTATTTGCATTACTACTGAGTTGATGTACTCACATTACTCCTTGCATGTTGTGTGCATATTCAGGTGTTAGGGCAGGGTGAGCTGTCTATCTGTTCCAGAGATTCTCGGAGGTTTGCGAGGTAGTTGCATGCGTCCGCAGTACTTCTCTCTCTCCTGCTTACTATTATAGAAATTATTTTCTTTTGAGTTGTATATTTTATATAGATGCTAATGACCAGTGACTCCGGGTTCTCGGGGGTTGTATTTAATATTCATTATAGCTTTAACTGTTTTATGAATGTTCAAAGGAAACCTTTATGGGTAATCAGTATAGTAAAGATGTAATGGAAAATTATTATGATTTGAGTTTGGCTTTGGCTGGCCTAGTTCCACGATAGGAGCCATCACGACTGGCTTAGATTTGGGGTCGTGACATATTCAATTGGTGATCAAGCAATCAAATAATTAAGCTCAAGATTGAATAAATAAACCAATATAATAAATCAAGAAAACAAAATCAATATCCGAAAAACAATAGTCATTAAAGAACCAAAACCCTAGAAAGTGAAGTTTTAGCTGTACACAAACATGGTATCCAAACAACAAATCATACAAACAAACATAAAAAATACTAAGTTTGGTGGAAGAAAAGATGAAACTCGGCCTCCACGGCGGCTCTATGCTCTCCCTAGGACAAAAGTCTGTCAAAAGTTACAAAAATAACATTTTTCATGTATTTATACCAAGTAGGGTCGGGCTTAGACGAAAACACCTTCTCCCGTGCGAAATAGGACTCTGGATCTATAAACTTTGCACATGCGCGCGACATGAGGTGACGCGCCACGCGGTGTGCTTGTGGGGAACTTCTGAGAGCCTGCAATTTGAGGGTAGTAGCAATTTACAAAGTCGTGATGCGCCACGCGGCGCGGATGTAGAAATTTGGAAAAATTTAAAACATAAAAGTTGTATAACTTTTTAATAGATTTCCAAGGATATATTGTGGAGCCCAAACGAATTTGTGAGCGAAAAGTTATATGCATTTTACTAGACAATGCTCAATATATCTGCTCCATTCTTCTTTTCGTTCTTAAAGTGCACTATCATCCGTTGATCCCCGAACACGATCCCAACTTAATCCTTGGGTTTTTACTCCGACTTCAAAGCTCTAGAATAGATTGAATTCATTCCATAACATCTACATAGATCGGAATCACTCTTACAAGGCATAAAACACACTTTTAGTGCAAAACACTAGCGATTAAATCTCAAACTCAATCAAAGTGCAGTAAATTAGAGTGTAATAAGCGACTAAAATACATAACCTATCATCGGATGCCACCCATAAGAGATATAGACTTCTGTATTTATTTGGTTGCGGGCACTCAGCCCATTTATATTCACCATACCGTATGGCGCCGTTTGAGTTGAAAGAACTGAAGGAGAAGTTGGAAGAATTACTTGATAAGGGATTCATTAGACCTAGTGTCTCGTGTCACACCCCGAACTTGGCGGGCAAGACCAGCACCCGGTGTCTCACCTATCCTTGTGCACCAACTGGCGACTAAGGGACTCTGAACATATAATTTCGTACTTTGGCCATGGGCCACATGGCAAGATAATTTATGAAGAAAAATATAAAACCGGACGGAAACTCACGCTGACTAAACATCAATATAAGGTTGGGCCGACAAGGCTGTCATAATTACTACAACAGAAATCAACCAAATATAAATACAAGTCGTAGAAGCCCAACATACTACACTAACTGATAGGATATGTCTACAAGCCTCCACTAATGGATGTACTATGATCGGAACAGGGCACCGACCTACTCATAATATATATATTCAAATATACATAAGATATACACAAAACTCCAGACCCGACAACTCCGAAGGATGTGGAGCTTACCGATTAAGCCGAACTCGGGCAACACCTACTGAGGAGGTCGACCCGTTTGTATGTCTAAATCTTCATGCATGAAATGCAGCGTCCTCAGAAAAGTGAAACGTCAGTAAGAAATAATGTATCGAGTATGTAAGGCAATAAAATAACATAAAGTTAAAACTGTACTGATAATATAATATCTGAAAGTAACTGGGAGTCAAAGATAATCTGAAGATATGCTTAACTGCCGAACTGACTTAACTCTCTCAATATAGTAAGTAAAATAGTTTTCCGGCCTTATAAGGCTTAGTATATATAACTGCTATGCCATAGTAGGCTCGCTCATAGGCGCTCAGCCATACTAGGCTCTGTATTTCGGCCATTCTAGGCTCGCTCATAGGCGCTCGGCCATAGTAGGCTCGATATATACTTACCATCTGATCAGAGGTTTCCTAATAGGGTCCTTCCCATCGATTATAGCTATATGGTGGTGAAAATACTATAATATTGTATATATATAGACCCATTGCTCTCTTGACTAGAAGAAGACAATACTCAATTGAGTATAAAGTCCCGATAAGGGAGAATATTGTATCTTATGAGACTGGGATAATATACATAAATTCGGGAGTATGAACTTCTCTTTATGATTCGTTATTAAAAACATGTAGTTACAAGATCATGCCAAAATAAAGGAAGGGCGTAGCCTTAACATACCTGAGCCGATTATCTTGACAATCCTTCCAACACACGTCAATTGCAAAAACATGTAACGACGGATCGAAGTAGGGAAAATCCATATGATATTCTTGAGAAAGATTGCACCATACTCTCTCAGAATCGCAAAATCCCATTGCTATACACAGTATAACTTCGTTGCAAATCCCTTAGAATTGAAAATCTGTATGAAGCTTCATCCTGTACTTCGTAGACTTAGAATCATATCTTAATAAGGTAAAGAATCTCTTAAAGTTGTTGGCTTTTGTGGGCCCCAATTGATAGGAATGACTTGGCCACAAACTCTCTTAAAAAGTGCCACCTTGATTTAAGAAATAACACTCATATTTTGTGATTTTATCAAGACTTGTGGGCTGCCACGTTAGGATGATGTCCCCCCTTAATCTTATCCACCAAACACCTTAATTAATTGCTAATCTTCCCCCTAAAATCCACAATTAACCAAATATCAACATAATTAAGAATTATCTCAAATTACTTAAAATACTACTCACTTTTAACACACTTTGTACACCTTACTATTATGGTCATGTGGTACCTTGTATGGTACTAGTCCATAAATACCGGTATTATAGTTCGGACCGTATTTTATCCCAAATTGTCAAACTTCGATGAAAATCGTTTTCTTCGATTCACTTACACACTAACCTTCACGAATTTACTTATCACTTGTTTGAAATAGCATAATACTTATAATCCCAAAATAATCTCATTCCCGAACTTACGTTGATTAACTTACGATGAAACTTTAACGTACGAAAATGCGTAATGTAAAATATCATTTCCGAGATTTTATCAATTCACTTATGGAATACATTCATGTACGAAAACATGGGGTGTAACATCATTCCCCCCTTTGGAACATTCGTCTTCGAATGTTGACTGATGCACTTATCATTTTCATAACCTATGTCTTCCGAATACTTTAGTACTCTCCTTGCCATATAGGAAATTGTTCTGTGAATAAATCCAAAGGCCAAGGCACTCCCCCCTTTAGGCCTCTTTCTCATACCATGACTTGTGGTCGGAATCCTTGCAATATCATAATTGTTGCTACCTTCTATCACGCAACCTGTACGACTCTAACCTTATGAGTGCGGCTATGCGACTCTTCTTTCCCTTTCCTCCAGTTCTTTTTAGCCAATCTCTATGCCTCACTTTGTAAACATATACATAGCTTGACAAGATATCCCTCTGGGCATCAATAGGTATACTGACTGAATTTCTTCGCTCGGTACTTTGTTGAACTTACGAATATTGCTATATCTTGTTTCATATACCCAGTTTTCTATCAGTATGACTTTACTGCATCTAGATTGGTCATACTATACCATAACTCTTACTTTGATTTAATGTTGCTGAGGTATGCCACCAAACTCAAGGTTACTCTCTCGCTGCTTATCATGTATGTCACGACCCAAAATCACTAAAGTCGTGATGGCGCTGGACACCATTGTCAGGCAAGCCAATCATTTAAATAGTTAAGTTAAATTTCCTGTTTTAGCATTTTTGAAATCATTATTTCGAACTTATTACGTAATAACTAAAAAAAATTCGTTAAGTAAATACAATGCTTTATATAGTCCTATTTTAGAAAGTGTATCCCAACACATCCCAGAAACCGGTGTCACAAGTACATGAGCAATTTCTAAGATTTTTACAATTTCTAAAAAGCTTGTCCGAAATAAAAGTAGACAAGGAAATTAAAATAATGTAATACAATATAAGGGAGACTCTGTCAGCTGCGGATCGCCTCTGGATGATGCAGCCCTCCTAAGTCTCTGAATCCACCACCTCGCTATGAAAGTACCTGTGCAATAAAAATGCACAGCAAGTGTAGCATGAGTACGAAAACAACGTGTACTCAGTAAGTCGCCCGCTTAACCTCAGAGAGGAACTGACGAGAGGTCGAATTAGACATTTTAGAGGTCAATTCAGTATATTCGATTGTGACACTAAGCATGATTATCGTAGGCAATTTATTAAAACCAGGAATAAATAATATCAACTCCTTCAACATTTAACACTTTAAATCTTCGTCATATTAATAACAATTAATCAACATGGGTGATTAAATCAGATAACGATTAATCAACTGGAAGGAACAACTTCTTCCAAAAATCTTTAATACCTTTAAATCTCTGTCATTTCAGTTGACAACTTAAAATTTCAGGCCAGTAATCAGGCAAAATCACAGCAAATACACAGTAAATATCATGCACAAGCAATGCCGAGGGTCGAACGGCGCAGACCATCAATAATAAAATATGCACTGCCGAGGGTCGAACGCCCCGAACCATAGATGCATCTATATACCCCGCTCGCGAATCGATCATGTGATGCGATGATCATAATAATAATAAGGCTAACCTGCTCGCGAATCATACCTGCGACTCAGGTGCTCATATGAATATACATAAATACAGGGTCATCCTGCTCGCGAATCATACATGCGACTCAGGCACCCAAAGTTACACATATTCACACCAATAAACCCCATTTTTATCAGGAAAATTAGTTGTTCAATGAAGTGATACAATTCTCCTTTTATTAAACATGAGAATAATATTTAAAACCTTTCTGGAGATTTATTTGCCAATTTAGACAGGGTTCCAAACTCTATAGATTTATCCGAAACACAATTATCCAAGGAAGGATCAATTCTCCTTCTAGGTGATTAGGAAAAGTAAACTGTAACGTTCTCATAGATTCAAATACTAATTGAAAGCACCACATGATATTTTACTGACAAGGTCACATGTACAACAAGTAAAGCATGCTAGTGGGTCCTAGACTACACGGACATGGCATAATAGTAGCTACCCACGGACTCCTGTCACCTCGTGCGTACGTAGCCCCGCAAGTAGTAGCATGTATTAATTTAGTTCACCTATGGGGACAATTCCCCCTCACAAAGTTAGAAAGGAGACTTACCTGGTGTCGAATCTACTTCCCGGACCAAGAACGCCCGAAACTCCAAACTCGTCTCCCAAGGACTCAAAACAAATCAAACGTTACGTAAATATATCAAATTATACTCAAAAGCATGAAGTTCTCCTATTTACTTAGTCATTTCACCTTACTTTGAAAAATCCTAAAATGCACCCCCGGGCCCACATGCTCGAATTCCGGAAATTTTTGAAGGAATAAATTACCCATAGCCTAAGGATCATTAATATATAGTTTTGGTGTGGTTACATGGCAAATTCCTTGGTAATTCTCCCAATTTATATAAAAACCTAGGTTTTTACTCTAACCCTTGAATTTTCACTAATTAATGAGTTAATCTACCTAGAAATCCAAGTATTAGACTAAGTTTATGGTAGGAATTACGTACCTCCAATAATTAGATCATTTTCCCCTCTTGCATGCTCAAAATTACCCCAAGGAAGAAGAAGAAGGTGAGGAAAATGAACTAATCCCGCTATAAAAACACACTGCTTAATGGTTTCCTCTATGCGAACCCAGCCTAGGCAGTGCATTCGTGTTGCCTTAAGTGACCACGCCCACATGGGCCTTCTATGCGAACACGAAGAAGGCCCTATGAACGCACAGGGTAAGGGGGAGCTAGGCTGGCCCAATGGCCGGACTCAATGCGAATGCGGGGGAGGTGTGCAAACGCATTGGGTAAGAAGCCCAACCCATCGCGATCGCGGTGCCTTTAGTGTGAACGCACAGGGCATTCACCACCCCTGCCTAGTTCTTCTTCGCGAACGCGGTCACCCTTCCGCGAACGCGGAGAAGGTAACCAAACTTTGAATTTTTTGGTGTTTTGAAATTCGCTCTGAGGGGTCCGAAACTCACCCAAGCCCCTCGGGACCCCGTCCAAAGGCACTGTCAAGTCTATATTCATGATACGGACTTGCTCTAATTTTTGGAACGTGAAAAACAACAACGAAACTAAGAATCCGACCCCAAAACCAAATTGAATCAAACATTGAACTTAAAATTCTAGAATTCGCTTCCAATGCACCAACCTATACTACTCGGAATAACACCAAATTTTGCAAGCAAGTCATAAATGTACGGACCTGTTCCAACTTCCGAAATTGCATTCCGACCTCGATATCAAAATTTCCACCTCCGGTCGAATTTCTCAAAAACCTTCAAATTCATATCTTTAGCCAACAAAATGACCTATGGAAATCCAAATCAATCACACTCCCAACCCTAGAATCACCATACGGAGCTATTCCCAGGCTCGGAATCCTAAACGGACATCAATAACACTGAAATGCCTTATAGCCCAAATTTATGAAATTCTTCTAAAATGCTATCTTCCATAATATACGCTGAAACGTTCCCGGGTTATCCAAAACCCGATCCGGACATACTCCCAAGCCCGAAATCATCATACGAATTTGCAGGAACCTTCAAATCATGATTCGGAGGTCGTTTACTCAAAATTCCAATCATAGTCCATTTCTCCAACTTAAGGCTTCTGAAATGAGAATTATTCCTTCCAAACCAAATCTAAACTTCCCGAAATTAAATTCCGACCACAGCTACAAGTCATAACACCTGAAATGGAGTTGCTCACGACTTCAAACCGTTGAACGATACGCTAGAGCTCAAAACGACCGGTCAGGTTGTTACATTCTCCCCCACTTAAACCGACGCTCGTCCTCGAACGTGCTAAGAACTGCTCTGGAGTTATTTGAAATCACTGTTTAACACCTCGTGCACCTGCCCGTGCTACCACAACCCAGTTGAGTACATTAGCTTGATCAAATATGAAGATTTCTTCTTTTATCCATATAATAGGCTCGGAATCCAATTCCAACACCTGAAATTCTCTGCCTGACATAGTTCCAATATGAACGCCGTATCAAATACCACACGACATACTAGAACATGACTACATACCTTTGCTGAATCAGCACCATGCACTGCATACTCATCATCTGACCATAATGACACTCCCTGAATCTTAATAGCAAAAATTCCACTAATCCGATGCTCCCAATGCACCTCAATATATATATATATATATATATATATATATATATATATATATATATATATCTTGCTATAATGCTGGCGTTACTACCACAACAGAGGAGATGTGTAGAAATTCATAATCAACTACCGAGTTAACAAATCATTGAATACCTCCTCTTGACTAGAATCATCACCTCATTACTAACAAAATAATGGTATTTGTTCTTTAATATAATCCGCAAAACAAATCTTATCGCGCTGATCCCCAATTCAATAATCTCGTCTCACCCAGTATGAACTGCTCAGACGACAAATCACCCCAAATATGACCAACAGCCTCACATGATACCACATCGCGCCAATAGGCCATAACTCGAACATGATAAATAAGAAACGACTCAGGAAGGGACTATTCTACTCAGGCAACTTATTATGAACCCTTCTCAGAAAATAGAAAGTAAAACATAAGAAAATAAATGTAGGGACCTTACTCATCATCACATTGTTGCGGCGTGCAACCCGATCCAAATAACATACGCGTGGCGGCATGCCACTCGATCCCAATAACATACCCATGGCGGCCTGCCACCCGATCCCATCATAAAATTCACATAAGGAATATACATGGAGCTGAATTGCTCACTATTACAAATTACTGAATTTCGATCATAAGCATGCTAAGTGCATAATACCATCCTGGGGAGACTGATAAAGCCATATGCTTACAAAACTCAAGCACAACTGAGGTGCGATACATATATATACTCTGGACCTCAAGAGTTGTCCTGCTCACATAACATCATCATTAAGCGGAGATCTCAACACATAAGAAATTATCAAGCCATTTCACAACCCACATGGCAGAATCATATATCACATGAATTGACGAAGCAGAACAACATCTGCTGTTCTAATACCTTTCCATGAAAAAGCGCTCTACTGAAATGAACATGCCTGACTCATACGGAGCCCATAGTCATATTTAAATCCATCCACAAACATCGAGTCTACCTTGCTCGCACCAAACTAAGCTAATAGCTTTACCTGGGTCCGTATTAATCCACTTTCTCTCATAATACACGAGAACAACCATCCTCACCGGAACAAACACGCCATAACCCACAATCAACTGAACCGAACGACCTCCAGGCATAAATTCTCAAATAAGCAATGTTGCACTTCCTTATACTTGGTCTAAATCTTCAACCAATCATGTGAATATATGTCACACTTATACTTCCACAACCTTCCACACAAGACAATAAGTCTGCACACCCTCATCACCAACCACACTAATACAGCAAAACACATCAAGAATCCATGACCATGGTACAAACCCTCTTTTACCAAATATCGATCTCAGGTGAAACTGAAGATAACACCAGCTTACTCTGAAATTCAAATCCATTATTCTTGATCATCCGAGCTCATGACATCCTTGTTAACACCGAACCGCAATCTCGATTCTTACTCCCAGTTACATACTTCTTACTGCACCTAACATGCCAATATGGGGTAGCGCAAGAACTCCATCATAACTTCTGAACCACCAATAGGGTGAACACTTCATCATATAGAGACCTTTTACTTAACTCAATTCAATATTACCATCTCAACACACGAGTAAATTCTCACAATCATCCAACATGCAAATCCTTAAGTAGTAGTCTATACCACCATAATCCTTCTGGGATCCGCCTACACCTGACATGCCATAGCACTCAAATGCTCCCACATGAAACCCATTACGACGGCCGACAAGCCCCGCTCACATCGGCACAAACCACATGCATAACTTAATCACATCGAAAGAACAGATCACTGCCGGAAATGTGATATTTCAACCATGGCTAATCAATCTATCTTCTTTTAATCATATTCAATTGCCTCAGGAATAATAGCAACTTCCTTCAACTCATAGCAAACTCAACCCTCACTCATCCCGAGTGACATTGATTCACGAGACTATGATGCCTAAATCTCGCAACCCATCTCATACCCTCTTGAAAATCTTTGTACAATCTGGAGTTTATTTCTCTCACTCCTCCAATACTATCTTACACGCTGAAACATATCATAGAACATTCCACCCATCTTCCTTTTTCTCAAAAATTACTCTGCAAAATCTCGATTCTCGATCATACTACTGCTTGAAAACCTTAAACACCGCATTATTAACTTTTGAATTCACCAAGACTGCTATTGAGAGTCACCCACTTTGACTGGTCTCGAATACAATTAACCCAAGGCTCTTCTAGCACATGAACACTCCTTTCAATGAAACATGTGACTAAGTCACTATCCATACAACTCGCCTATGCCTTAAGCATAAATTCTGAATCTTCCAAAGCCTAACCCCGGTCTGACAGGGCCAACTTTTGCACACATTCATCAAATCCCACGCACAATCACCATTTTACTCCTTTCCCTTAGATGTGATAACTTGTCTTCACACCGGCAATCCGCAACCCCCTGAGAAGACAATCCTACAACCCAATTGTAGATGGTGGGACTCCCCCACTTAGCCCGAAGCTACTTCTTGCACCACTCTACACCCTTTCGAGATTTTTTCTCCTTTGTTAACATGATCTTACTCAACCAATCCGCCCAATCCCTCTAAATTCTCTTTCTAGTACTCCCTAAATACTCAAATTCTCTAGCATCATTCACACATTCTGCCTCCTACCGAATAGCCACAAGAACCCTTCTCGGAAACTTTCCAACCATGCAACCGCTAACGTATCACTGGAGATAACCCACATATGTAATTCACAAAATGACACCTTCCAACGACGCCGTACTACACTATCTATACATCATCAGTACTCCATCCTACTTGAAATACCAAGTATGTCCAAAACCTGGCCATCTATAGGTCAATTGCCTCAATGTTCTCAAAAAAACAGCAACCGAGCTGAAACAACATAATATTCTTCTACAGGGCAACAACAACAACCCCAACCGACTACACATGGGAAACATCTCGCACCATATCTGTAGCACCATATCAGTGCCTCAAATTCCCGATTCATTGCAAGCACTTCGCGGTGCGTAAGATTGAGTAGGAATAAACATAGTCATAAGCCTTAAAGGAATCAAGCCGCACAATGAGAAATCAAGAAGGGAAGTACTCCTAACAGCCCTATAGCCTCTCGAAGATAAGTTAAGAAATCTATGTACCGATTCGCAAGACTCTACTACACATGCTCATGACTTGTGAGACCTACGGGAACCTAAGTCAGGAAAGCCAATCATTTAAATAATTAAGTTAAATTTCCCATTTTAGCATTTTTGAAATCATTATTTCTAACTTATTACGTAACAACTAAAAAAAATCCGTTAAGTAAATACAATGGCTTAAATAGTCCTATTTTAGTAAGTATATCCCAACACATCCCAGAACCTAGTGTCACAAGTACATGAGCAATTTCTCAGAATTTTACAATTTCTAAAAAGCTTGTCTGAAATACAAATAGAAAAGGAAATTAAAATAATGTAATATAGTATAAGGGAGACTCTGTTAGCTGCGGATCGCCTCCGGATGATGCACCTCGTCTAGGTCTCCAAATATGCCACCTCGCTATGAAAGTACCTGTGCAATAAAAATGCACAGCAAGTGTAGCATGAGTACGAAAACAATGTGTACTCAGTAAGTCACCCGCCTAACCTCAGAGAAGTAGTGAGGAGACGTCTAATTAGACACTTGCTAGAGGTCAATTCAGTATATTCGAGTGTGACACTAAGCATGATTATCATAGGCAATTTATTAAAATCATGAATAAATAATATCAACTCCTTCCACATTTAACACTTTAAATCTTCGTCATATTAATAACAACTAATCAACATGGGTGATTTAATCATATAACGATTAATCAACCGGAAGGAACAACTTCTTCCAAAAATCATTAGTAACTTTAAATCTCTGTCATTTTAGTTGACAACTTAAAATTTCAGGCCAGTAATCAGGCAAAATCACAGCAAATACACACCAAATATCATGCACAAGCAATGCCGAGGGTCGAACGGCGCAGACCAACAATAATAAAATGTGCACTGCCGAGGGTCGAACGGCACGAACCATAGATCCATCTATCTTCCCCGCTCGCGAATCGATCATGCGACGCGATTATCATAATAATAATAAGATAACATGCTCGCGAATCATACTTGCGACTCAGGTGCTCATTTGAATATACATAAATGTAGGGTCATCCTGCTCGCGAATCATACATGCGACTTAGGCACCCAAAGTTACACATATTCACACCAATAAACCCCATTTTTATCAGGAAAATTAGTTGTTCAATGAAGTGATACAATTCTCCTTTTATTAAACATGAGAATAGTATTTAAAACCTTTCTGGAGATTTACTTTCCAATTTCGACAAGGTTCCAAACTCGATAGATTTATCGGAAACACAATTATCCAAGGAAGGATCAATTCTCCTTCTAGGTGATTAAGAAAAGTAAACTCTATCCTTCTCAGAGACTTAGATACTAATTAAAAGCATCACCTGATATTTTACTGACAAGGTCACACGTACAACAAGTAAAGCATGCTAGTGGGTCCTAGACTACCCGGACATGGCAAAATAGTAGCTATGCACGGACTTTCGTCACCTCGTGCATACGTATCCCCCGCAAATAATATCATGTATTCATTTAATTCACCTATGGGGACAACTCCCTCTCACAAAGTTAGAAAGGAGACTTAATTGGTGTCGAATCTACTTCCCGGACCAAGAACGCCCAAAACTCCAAATTCGTCTCCCAAGGACTCGAAACTAATCAAACGTTACGTAAATATATCAAATTATACTCAAAATCATGAAGTTCTCCTATTTACTTAGTCATTTCACCTTACTTTGAAAAATCCTAAAATGCACCCCCGGGCCCACATGCTCGGATTCCGAAATTTTTTGAAGGAATCAATTACCCATAGCCTAAGGATCATTAATATATAGTTTTTGTGTGATAACATGGCAACTTCCTTGGTAATTCTCCAAAATTATATAAAACCTAGGTTTTTACTCTAACCCATGAATTTCCACTAATTATTGAGTTAATCTATCTAGGAATCCAAGTATTACACTAAGTTTATGGTTGGAATTACTTACCTTCAATAATTAGGTTATTTGCCCCTCTTGCATGCTCAAAATTACCCCAAGGAAGAAGAAGAAGGTGAGGAAAATGAACTAATCCCGCTATAAAAACACACTGCCTAGTGGTTTCCTCTATGCGAAAACAGCCTGGGCAGTGCGTTCGTGATATCTTAAGTGACCAGGCCCACATGGGCCTTCTATGCGAAAAGGGGCCCTGCGAATGCACAGGGTAAGGGGGAGCTGGGCTTGCCCAATGGACGGAATCTATGCGAATGCGGGGGAGGTGTGTGAATGCACTGGGTCAGAAGCCCAAACCATCACGATCGCAGTGCCTTTAGTGCGAACACACAGGGCATTCACCACCCCTACCCAGTTCCTTCCTCGCGAACGCGGTCACCGCTCCACAAACACGGAGAAGGAAACCAGACCTAGAATTTTTTGGTGTTTTGAAATTAGCTCTGAGGGGTCCGAAACTCACCCGAGCCCCTCAAGACCCCATCCAAAAGCATTGGAAAGTCTGTATTCATGATATGGACTCGCCCAAATTTTCGGACCGTGAAAAACAACAACGAAGCTAAGAATCTGACCCCAAAACCAAATTGAATCAAACTTTGAACTTAAAGTTCTAGAATTCGCTTCCAATGCGCCGAACCGACCTGTACTACTCGGACACCAAATTTTGCAAGCAAGTCATAAATGACATTACGGATCTGTTCCAACTTCTAGGACTGCATTCCGTCCCCGATATCAAAATTTCCACCTCCGGCCGGATTTCTCAAAAATCTTCGAATTCCTATCTTTAGCCAAATAACTTCAAAATGACCTACGGCCATCCAAATCCACTTTCGATCGCGCTCCCAACTCCAGAATTACCATACGGAGCTATTCCCAGGCTCGGAATCCTAAACGGACATCAATAACACTGAAATGCCTTACAGCCCAAATTTATGAAATTCTTCTAAAATGCTATCTTCCATAATATACGCTGAAACGTTCCCGGGTTATCCAAAACCCGATCTGGACATACGCCCAAGTCCGAAATCATCATACGAACCCGTAGGAACCTTCAAATCCTAATTCGGAGGTCGTTTACTCAAAATTCCAATCATAGTCCATTACTCCAACTTAAGGCTTCTGAAATGAGAATTTTCTTTCCAAACCAACTCTAAACTTCCCGAAATTCAATTCCGACCACACCTATAAGTCATAACACCTAAAATGGAGCTGGTCACGACTTCAAACCGCTGAACGACACGCTAGAGCTCAAAACGACCGGTCGGGTCGTTACAATGTATGTGTAAATCTAAGTCCTTCAATGCTTCTTCATTACTGTCCATCTTAAGACTGATGGCCTAATCTCATCCACTTTGAAAATTTTATCTATCTATTTTTGATTCACCTCAATGTTGATCTACAATCTACCACTGATAACTTGAAACTTCTTATGTAACACTGCCGCTAGGGCTCATATTACATCGTGGAACATTTGAAGTGATTTTCCTGATCCACTTGGGGGTGATACGATACTATACTTATATAACCATTTTTCATAACATCCCAATGTATTTTACCTTACGTAGGTATTTTAATCCTGTACAATTCACGAAATCATTACTCAATCGAAGGCCCAAACATCATCCTACATCTATCACAATTACACTCTCATTCTATTATTAGGGCAGCATTACATCTATTCTAAATGCTACTAGTCTTAGACTCCTTTGAGTTCATTCATGCTATACTGAGCTTTCTATAAATTAGAGAAATCATTAGCTCTCTTGTTCTCATGGGCTTAATCCCGACCTTCTCACTCGCATTTTCTTATCCTTACTCCTGTCTTCCTAAACCCTTGTCGCTTTACCATACTTTAGCTTGCGACCTACACATATCTATTTATATTACTCTAAACCTTCCTTCAACTTTATTGCACCATAGATTTCCTTGTATTATTATAGAACATTAAGTGAGACATCACATCGTCTATAATTCTATTTTACTCTCTTAGCTAGATCTCTTGGTATCTAGAAACCATATGCTGGAAGATATGCCACTGACGATGCCCCTATCATTCCTGGATACTGAATCCCGGCGCTTCTAGCCTGTTATTTGAAGTATGGACCATTCACATCCTTCTCCACCTAAGTATCTCGTACGTTGTTCACCTTTACCTTACTTGCTTTAAAATATCACCTCACATTCTTCTATCTCTTTCATAACCTCCCTTCCACATACGTATAATGCATATCCACAATTTGAAGCTCTATTATAATACTTGCACCTCTGATGCTTATACAATCCGGTGGGATCTTCATATTGACTTCTTATGAGGCTGGTAGTTTTCTAGTTGGCTTTATCGTAGAGCCGTTATAGAATATGGTTGTTGTACTATCTCTCTTGCACCTCTGATATTAAGGGTGATTCTGCTATGTTCTCAATCATGATTCATATAATTTTCCTGGGTCCAATAATCAGATTCCTGATTTACTTCGTTGATGTAACTCTTTATTTTCTTCTTCTTTCTGATCAACCTTTATGTAGGCTTAAGCTATATTCCGATTTTCGGCTTATGGTATTAGCTATTACTTTGGCCCTTCATCGACGCTATGGAATATTCATGATACAATCTTCTAACAATTCAATCCTTTGTCTATGGCCTGGGCTCAATTATTTATTTTAACTTATACTAGATTCTTTTACGGCTGTATGATTGTCAACATATATGTTGCATAGTACCCCAAAATCTTAAGTGCGTTCTTAACGTAACTAACTATGGATCATTGATCGAATAATTCCTTTCGTTCCTTCTCAGCTTTCTTTAAATAGCAGTTACTTTTCCTGGTCGTTCCGCCACTTATTGCATGAATACTTGGCTTATCTTAGTTCTCACTCATGCCCGGAACTTTTTTTTTGTGCAACTCGTATGATCTCGACTATTTCTTTTCCTTTCACTTACCGCTCATTAGCCATGATAGGTGCCACTTTCTTATGGAGTGCATACAATGTTGTTTTGAAACTGTTGTTACACGACCATTTCCTCTTTAAGTCACTGTGCTTAGGTTAAATCATTCTTCCTTACTTCCTCAGCTAGTCTTTTATTGTAGTACATAGGAAGGACCCTCTGACTTTTGTAAAGCAACGAGCTTATTACATCGTATACTCGACATAATTTTTTTTGATGTCCTTCCTCGCCTATAATTAGCCGTAGTTACTTACCTTCACGCCCTTGTTCTTGTAGGGTTGCTTCTAAATTTGATATTTGATTGTCTTCCCAGTGGGACTCTCTTTTATTTCCATAATACTGATACAGTATCTTTAACTAACCCAAATCCTATCTGTATATTTCTCAAGGATTACAATATCATAATTGCGAGACTGAATTCCCCATGATGGGGTTTATTATGTTCATCTTGCACGATCTGTTGATTTGTCTGAATCCTCTTGTCTAGCCATAACTAGGCTCTTCTACTAACTACTCGTTGGCCCATTCGTATATCAATTTCCCGCGTAATCTTTCTTACGTCATTTCCTTTGTCTTAACTTACCTCTCGCACTAGCTCTTTATTTATCAATAGCAGCCCGGACAGGAACCCTTACTTCCTTTCCTTGACGTCGTGCTTGCATAATGTTCTGGAATCGTAGCATACTTGTAGGATTCGGATAAGTGCAATCTCATTTTTATCGCATTCTTTATTTACCATTCCCTAGTTACTAGAACCACTTAATTATGACTTAATGCCACATCACTGTGTATTCTCCCTTTTTAAGGGAGTACTAAGATTTAGAGATACAACGGTCCACCTATAGATATTTTACCTCTTCATCTTTGGCGTATTTTCACAACATCGATTACCCTTACTCGCCTTGCGGTAATCCTTCTGCACCAAGGATAACGAAATTCCTTACTTACGAGGGTGACACTTAGTATATCTGGAACATATAGTCCCTTAAGCTTAACTTTGCTCACATTGCTTGCTTTAGAGAAGCGTCTACCTGAGTGATCTTTAAAGGTTATTCTTCTGTCATCCATTCTATTATCGCCAGAATGAAATCTGAAATTCTCATGATGTCGACCATTATCAAATCACTCAGTCCCTAATTCGGGTTTAGTTTATCTTGTTCACCAGCCCATACCGATTTCTATTATTCTGGGGTCTAGTTTTTCCTTTTGGTAATCACGTTAAAGTCATGAACTTATTTTTCAAAATGAGAATATGACTTTATGGCCTATATTCTTTTGTTTTCTCAAGGCATTTCACTTCTCGTCTTTTCCTTCACTTGAATATAGACTCTGTAATACTGTCATTTTTTTTATCTACCGTTGTCATCCATATATCACATTTTACTCATAATTCTCCATTGACTCTCTTCTTATTTCTCACTAGCATTTATGTCTATCACTTTATTCTGAAAACTTCAACAAGACATTCTTTTGCTTTTTGCTCCCCTTTGCTCCATTCAATGGCTCTTCGAGTTGCTCAACGTTCTCGCTCTACTAGGGACGGGAGCCACACTAAGGTAATATTCATCCCTTCAAGGCTTTCATTGCCTATCATTGTAGTACTCATATCTAGTTGTACTATTTTAGAGTTCACCATATGGTGTCTCATAAGGAGATCTATTAGCACATTTGTAATATACTTCGAAAATGTCAACTAATGCAAACAATCCATTCACCATTTTGGGTTAATCTAACCCCAGCCGGATCCTGATATTCCGTCCTTCTCTTAAACCATATTTGCTAGCTCCCATAAGGAATAACTAAGATCGGTGTGGCCAATTGTACATAACTCTATTATGTTGAAGGTAACTCAAAATACTTATATTCCTCTACCTAAATTGTAAGTAATGATAATCTTCATTAAATGGTTGCCTCGTACCCTTTTTCATCTTGCTTATTTTACTTGTTGAAACTTCTATCTATATTTTGAATCTCATTGCCTTTCACCATAGGGGTGGATAGATATTCCTACCTTAAGGCTCCTTATCAAAAGGCTTCCATGTCTTACTTCGCACATGATCAACTGAAGACCTTACATTTACTCATCATAAGCATCATAAAAAATCGAGTTCCTCTGACTCAACTCTTACATAGCCACATTCAATCTCTTACCAACTATTTTTCTGGATGTAGGTATCATTTTTTTATGAATAACATAGAGTTTAGGAGTCTGAATTCTTACAAGTGAGATCTACCATACGATCTAGAGTAAGAAGAAAGAGTAACAGTACTAAATGTCCTTTGGCCTCCTGCTTATAAGTGTTGTGCACAAAACACCCATAAACAAGACTCTACTAGACACGGCTTGTAGACTCCCTCAGACAGAAATGCTCCGATACCACTTTTGTGACGCCTCGAACCTGGGGGCGAGACTGGAACCCAGTGTCTCACCTATCCTTCTGCACCAACTCGCGACTAAGGGACTCAGAACATATAATGTCATACTTTGGCCATGGGCCACATGGCAAGACAATTTGCGAAGAAAAATATTAAACTGGACAGAAACTCACACTGACTAAACATCGATATAAGGCTGGGACGACAAGGCCGTCATAATTATAACAGCTGACAAACTAATCAAATATACATACAAGGCCTAGAAGCCCAACATACTGCACTAACTAACATGATATGTCTACACGCCTCTACTGATGGATGTACTATGATCGGAATATGGCCCCGACCTACTCATAACGTATATATTCATATATTCATTAGATGTACAAAAAACTCCAGACCCGACAACTTCGAAGGACTTGGAGCTTACCGATCAAGCTGAACTCGAGCAACACCTACTAAGGAGGTCTACCCATCTGTTTGTCTGAATCTGCATGCATGAAATGTAGCGTCCCCAGAAAAAGGGACGTCAGTAAAAAATAATGTACCAAATATGTAAGGCAATTTGTCACGACCCAAATTGATGGGCCGCAAAGGTTGCTCGAGTCCTACCTATTAGGGCTGGGACCGTATCGGGTATAATCGACAGTCCAAACCGATAAAAAGCTATTGGGTTATCGATATCGGGTTATTGGCTAAATAGTTCAATAACGGTTTAATGTTATTTGACTATTGGGTTATTGGTTCGAGTCTCAATTTGCCCAATGTATTAACAGTTTAACCGATAGCCCAATAAGATTTAACATAATTATAATTTTACCTACTAAATATATAAATCCACCTTATGACTCCATTATCTCAATCCTCTCGACAATTACTCTTCATCTTCATACCTTAATCTTTAGAGTAAGTTTTAAACTTTTCTGAATTTCTCATCTTAATTCATCAGTTAAGATTTATAGTTTTAAACTTTAAAGAATTAATTGTTCAAATTTTAGTTTTCTTATTTGTTTCTTTTGTTGCAGTTAGGATTTTATTATTTTCCTGTGAATTATGTCTGCCTAGATAGTTAGTAAGATTAGCTTGTTGAATGTCTTATTCCTTACTCCTACTAACTTATAACATTGAAATTTGAGATTATTCATTGAGATTTTCAAATGCAAAGAAAGTTTCTTTTCTAAGAATGAAATTTAATCCCTCTTTTTTAAGAAAAAAATTCAGTTCCATTCTCTGAACATATGATCACAATTTCTATTAAAAAAATGAAATTTTAGATATCTTTTATTGTTATCGGGTAAACCCATAACTGAACCAATAAGGACCGATTATCGACTAACTAATACCCGATAACCGATGACTTATCGATTCGTTTATCAGTTTAGCACATTTATAAATCGATAACTGATATACCGAACCGACCGATGCCACCCCTACTACTTGTCGAACACCCCTGAGCATATGTATAAGATATAAACATGAATAACATGTGCTGAATTACGAGAATAACATACATGAGGGAAATCCGCCCAAAAGACATATGTACATATACGTACTTAATATGTAGGGCGAACCGACAAGGCTTCTATAGACAACTATATACCCAAAATTTGAAGCCGACAAGGCCACATACTATCCAACTATACATAACTGTCTACAGACCTCTAATGGAAAATACAATTGTACAAGGACGAGACTGAGCCACATCATACCTATATATGTGTACAAGCATATCGTACCAAAATCAAAAGCATCTTCGGATCAAGTGGAGCATGCCAACTCTCGTTGATCAAGAATTCTAAGAAGGAGAATCGTCGGCTTGTCTACCTACACCTGCGGGCATGAAACTGTAACGACCCAACCGGTCGTTTTGCGTTATCGGACCCCGTTCCTCTAAATGAAACTTTCCATAGTGACTTATTGTGATTTATGACTTGCGGGGGTGGGTGGTTCGCGATTCAGAAATGTTTAGAGCAATATTGGAACACTTTGTTCCTTAAGGTTGGACTTTAAGGCTAAAGTTTGACTTCGGTCAACATTTTGACTAAACAACCTCGGAATCAAGTTTCGACGATTCCGGTAGCTTCGTATGAGGATTATGAACTTGGGCGTATGTTCGAAATAGGTTTTGGATGACCCGCGGGCATTTCGGTGCCCAATATCGAAATTAGAGTTTCCTTAAGTTTGAAATTTGGTTGGGAACGTGTTTTTGTGGTATCGAGGTCCGCACAAAATTTGGGGATCGGGAATAGTTCTATTATGTCATTTATGACTTTCTTGAAAAATTTGGTGTCATTCCGAGTAGTATAGGTCTGTTCGGCGCATTGAAAGCGAATTCTAGAACTTTAAGTTCAAAGTTTGATTCAATTTGGTTTTGGGGTCGAATTCTTAGTTTCGTTGTTGTTTTTCATGTTCCAAAAATTTGAGCTAGTCCGTATCATGAATACATACCTTCCAGTGCCTTTGGATGGAGTCTCGAGGTGCTCGGGTGAGTTTCGGAACCCTCTGAGTTAAATTCAAAAATAATATTTTTCACTGACTGGTTTCCTTCAGTGCGATCGCAGGTGCACTGATGCGATCGCATAGAAGGAACTGGGCATGGATGGTGAATTCCCTGTGCGTTCGCACAAAAGGCACCGCGATCACGATGGGTTGGACTCCTGACCCAGTTCGATCGCACACCCCACCGGCGTTCTCACAAGAGCCAAGCCTTGGTCCATCCCAGCTACTCCTTACCCTGTGCGTTCACAAGTCTCTCTCTGCGTTCGCACAGAAGGCCCATGAGGGCCTGGTCATTTAAAGCTCTGCGATCACACTGCCCAGGCTGCGATCGCATAAAGTAGACCACTGGGCAGTGTATTTTTATAGGGGGATTTAGTTCATTTCTCTCATCTTCTTCTTCTTCTTCGAGGCGATTTTCAGCATTCAAGAGGGGCAAACGACCTAGTTATTGAAGGTAAGTAAATTCTACCCTAATATTAGTTTCATGCATGGATTACAAGCTAAATTAACTACCTAATTAGTGAAAAATTAAGGATTTGGGGTAGTAACCTAGGGATTTTGGAAATGTAGAAAATTACCCGTCAATTAGCTATGAAATCAAGTGAAATCATGTATTAATGATCCTTAGGCTATGGGTGAGTGTTTCCTTCGAGAATTGTTGGAATCCGAGCATGCGGGCCTGGGAATGGATTTTGGGATTTCTTCAAGAATGATGAATTTGGCTAAGTAGTAGAAGAATGTCATGCTTTGAGTATAAATTGATATAGTTGTATAATATTTGGCTAGTTTCGAGTCCGTGTGTGTCGAGTTTGGAGTTTCGGGCGCGTTCTTGACCTGGAAAGTAGGTTCGACATGAGGTTAGTCTCCTTTCTATCCTTGTAAGAGGGAACTGTTCTCATAGGTGCTTTAAATGACTATGTGCTAATGTTGTGGGGGCTATGTATGCGCAAAGTGATGAGAGTCTGTATGTAGTGACTATTATTGTTATGTCCAAGTAGTTAGGCCTACACCATGCCTTATGTTTTTCCTTGAAATGAACTATATGCGTAGTGAATTAATGTTACATGCGGCTTGTTTCCCTGAAATCATGGAATTTATGTAATTTTAAGTAATTGTTCACGAAAAGTAATTATAAATAGTAAATGTGTGGATTGTGTGTGAATGTGACCGCTTCGCAATTTACATTCCGCGAGCGGAGTGTTATTTCCCCCACTCTCATTGGAGCGGGCCGTACGCCACGACGAGATTGAACGATATATATTATGGTTCGGGTCGTTCGACCCTCGGCAGTGCACAGAAATGATCATTATGATGGTTCAGGCCGGTTTTCCTTATCCTGTATGTGCATGTTAAATTGTTAAGGATTCTTTTATGGACTTTGAGTGGTCAGATATATTTTTTTTAAAGGAAAGAAAATAATAATGAAGTAGAAATGGTATATTTACTTCCAGTATTTGTTCGAATTAATGTTACTATTTTTATCATCCTTGTAAGACTGTTACTGATATTATATCTTGCTAATCATTATGTTGGAACTTAGTGAGTGTCAAGTTGACCTATCGTCACTACTTCTTCGAGGTTAGGCGGGATACTCACTGGGTACATATTTGTTTATGTACTCATGCTACGCTTCTGTACTTAATTGTACAGGTTTTGAGGCTGGTGCATCTGGTTATCAGACCGGAGTTCGATTCTGATCATAGTTGGACCTGACTTCATGGTGAGCTGCTTCTCCTGACGATTCTCGGCAGCACCATGGAGTTTTATTTTGCTTATTTCCCGTCTATTCCTTTCAGACAGTGGGACTGTATATTATATCTTTTGTATATTTTGTTAGTATGCCCGTAGGACTTGTGACACTAGTTCCTGGCACACACGTGGTGGTTATTTTGGTTTGCAGGTCTGTATATATATATATATATATATATATATATATATATATATATATATATATATATATATATATATATATATATATATATATATATATATATATATATATTGGCTCACTCCTGTTTACGACTGCTTTTGGTTAAATGGGTAACTATTTTGTTCAATTAATGTTTGAACTTTAAAACTTGGCACGTGTTGGGATGTTTAATCAAGTATGGGAAAAATACTTAGTAATTTGAGTGTGGGATTGCCTAACCCCGGTGTTGGGCGCCATCACGACCTGATTTAGTATTTTGGGTCGTGACAACATGGTATCAGAGCACGAGGTTCACGTAGGTCTCACAAATCACGGGCAAACCTAGTAGAGTCTTGTGGATTGGTATGGAGACGTCTGCACTTATCTTCGGGAGGCTATAGGGTGTTAGGAAAACCTCTCCTTATTTTTTTTATTCTATCGTGCAGTCAATGGTTTACTAAATCTCATTCTTCTATTCTCTCACAGATGGTGAGGACGCGTGCATCCGATGTTCCAGACCCGAGTGGGTCGCTACCCCTGTTGTTCGAGGCCGAGCTAGAGGCCGGGAGAGGGCACCGGCCCGAGGTAGGGGACAAGGGCATCCCCGAGCCATTCCAGTTGTACCACCACCGGAGGATCCTACTACAGAGGAGCAGAGTGAGGTGCCCCCAACAGGTCCTGCTCCAGGGAACTTTATGACGGCGCCAGGCTTCCAGGAAATAATGGGTTGTATGATGCGGTTTATGGACACCATATCCCAGGCTGGTTTATTTCCAGCAGATCCTGCCATATCCCAGGCAGGAGGGGGGCCCAGACTCCTAGCACCCAGGGTGAAGGCCAGGCAGCAGCATTACATCATACCCGGGGTACACTGCCCATGGGTGGGGTCCAGCTTGTAGAAGCAGTACCTGAGCCCAGGCCAACTGCGGACGGTGATCCATAAAAGTTATTGGATAGATGGACGCAATTACATCCTCCAGTCTTCGGGGGTGAGCGAGGCGAGAATGCCTAGGATTTTGTTGACAGGTGCAGGGATAAGCTGCACAATATGAGGATATTAGAGTCCCAAGGAGTGGACTTCACTACCTTCCAGCTAGAGGGCAGAGCTCGTAGATGGTGGCAGTCCTATATTCTCAGCAGGCCAGCAGATTCTCCTCCCATCACTTGGGAGCAGTTCACTCAGATGTTTCTAGACAGGTATATCCCACCCTCTGAGAGGGAAGAGTTGCGATATCAGTTTGAGCAGTTGGAGGAGGGACATATGTCAGTGAAAAATTATGAGGCTAGATTCTTAGAGTTGTCTCGCCACGCACTTATGATATTGCCTACTGATGTTGAGAGAGTGCGGAGATTTGTAGAAGGTCTACACTCCGGTATTAGGGCCAACATGGCCCGATAAATGGAGATGGGGACACCCTATCAGCTGGTGGTCGAGATAGCTCATCGGATTGAGGGTTATCAATCGAGAGGCAGAGAGCAGGGTCAGCGGGACAAGAGATCCAGATTCTCCGTTTATTTCAAAAGTGCCCCAGTTAGGGGCAGAGGTCAGCCCAGCAGGCCTCCATATTCAGCACCCCCACCAACTCCCCAAGGTGTTCCAGCGAGGGCTCATTTTAGAGCCATGCCAGAGCGTTCCTACCGCTCTCCAGCCATTCAAAGTTCACCCAGTGATTATTCCAGTTATCTGAGATTCCCCACTCCCTACTTCAGTGTTGTGCCAGAGAGTACACATCGCTCTCCGACCATTCAGGGTTCCTCTTCGGGGCAGCAGGCTACGATACCCGGAGGTTTATATGAGTGTGGGGATCCAGTTAATATGAATAGGCATTGTTCCAGGCTTCTTGGCAAAGCGGTGCAGCAGGATTATCAGCCTATGGGTCCAGCACCAGCCGTCAAGCCACCTAGAGGTGGGGGACAGGTCGGCAGGGGTTGTCCTAGAGGTGGAGGCTAGTTAGTGGGAGGTCAGTCATCTCCTATTCATTATGGTGGGGCTCAATATTCCGGTGCTCCAGCTAGATTCTACGCTATTCCGGCCAGATCAGATGCAGTGACCTCAGACGTCGTGAACACATGTATTATTACAGTATGTGGTAGAGAGGCATCGGTGTTATTTGATCTACGATCCACTTATTCCTATGTTTCGGTCTTATTTGCTCATTTTCTGTATGTCCCTTGTGAGTCCTTGGGTTCTCCGATATGTGTGTTGACTCTTATGGGCAATTCTGTGGTGGTAGACCGGGTTTACGGGTCCTGTATGGTTACATTCTGCGGATTCGAGACTCGAGCGGATCTCTTATTGCTCGACATGGTTGATTTACATATTATTTTAGGCATGGATTGGCTATCTCCTTATCATTCCATGCAAGATTGCCATTCCAAGACAGTTACTTTAGCCATGCCAGAGTCGCCTAGGCTGGAGTGGAGAGGTTCCTTAGTTAGTCCATCCAGTCGGGTTATTTCATTCCTGAAGGCTCGACATATGGTTGAGAAGGGTTGCCTGGCCTACCTCGCTTATGTGCGGGACGCCACCGCCGAGTCTCCGACGATTGATTCAGTGCTAGTTGTTCGAGAGTTTGCTTATGTACTTCCTTCGAACTTTCCGGGCATGCCTCCGGATCGTGATATGAATTTCTGCATTGCTTTTGCTCTAGACACCCAACCCATATCTATTCATCCATACCGTATGGATCCGAAAGAGTTGAAGGAGTTGAAGGAGCAGCTTAGGGAGTTGTTGGCTAAGGGGTTCATCAGACCGAGTGTATCGCTGTGGGGTGCTCCAGTTCTATTCGTGAAGAAAAAGGATGGGTCCACGCGGATGTGTATTGTTTACCTCCAGTTGAACAAGGTCACCATCAAGTACGAGCACCAGAGGCCTGAGAGGGAGGATTCTAGAGGAGGCAAACAGTTCTCGGTATTCTATCCATCCTGGTGCTACGAAGATGTATCGTGATTTGAAGCAACATTTCTGGTGGAGGCGGATGAAGAAGGACATTTTGGAGTATGTGGCTAGGTTCCTTAATTTCCAGCAGGTTAAGTATGAGCACCATAGGCCAGGAGGCCTACTTCAGCAGATGCCCATTCCAGAGTGGAAGTGGGAACTCATCACTATGGACTTCGTGGTTGGCTTGCCTCGGACATTGCGGAAGGTTGACATGGTTTGGGTCATTGTGAATAGATTGACCAAATCGGCGCATTTCATTCCAGTGGCTACTACATATACTTCTGAGAGGTTGGCATAGATCTACATTCGGGAGATAGTCCAGTTGCACGGTGTGCCGGTGTCCATTATATTAGATCGAGGTCCTCAGTTCACCTTGCACTTCTGGAGAGCATTGCATAGTGAGATGGGTACCTAGATAGACCTCAGCACAGCATTTCACCCTCAGACTAATGGTCAGTCGGAGCATACAGTTCAGATATTGGAGGACATGCTCAGGGCATGTGTGATTGACTTCGGAGGTCAGTGGGACCAGTTCTTGCCCTTGGCCGAGTTTTCTTACAATGATAGTTATCAGTCCAACATTAAGATGGCACCATTTGAGGCTTTGTATGTTCGGCGATGTCGTTTGATAAGTTGGTATTTTACCAACTTATTTCCTCTGAATACTTAATCTTTTGTGTAATCTTGTTGAGAAACTAAGGCGTTTATTGATCTTTATTGGTATATTTCAGGTGTCAAGTGATTTAGAATTTATTGTGGAAAAATAATGTGAAAACAAGTCAAAAAGGAGCGAAATAGAGAAATGAAGTCTGCCCAGTTTTTACACTGTGCGATCGCGAAGCATTAAGTGCGATCGCGGGTGCATGAAGTATTACAGTGTGACCGCAGGATTCTGGATGCAAACGCACAGGGAAAGGAGGCTGGTCAACCGTGTGGTGAAAGACACTGTGCGAACGCACAATATGTTATGTGATCACATACCTTTAGGAAGTTAACTCAGTGCGATCGCGGGTGAACCTGTGCGAACGCACAGTGTATTTTCTGGACAAGTGCTGTGCAGTTTTGTAAATTCACGTTTTATCCCAGAATATACTCGTCCTAGCAGATATTTTCTGCATCTTTTGGCATATCTTTGGTATTTTAAATATACTTTTGAGTAGAGAAGAAGAGAGAAAACATTTGGGGAAACTAGGGTTTGCACACACACTTGGGATTTGAAGATTTCAACCTTGTGATTAAGGATTTCTTACCCATTTATGTTTGTTTCTTCATTTCCTTGATTTGTATTGAATATTTAAGTGTGTAATATTTATTTCCAACACTAATTCTTGTTTATGGGAATATTCATATTTAAAGTGTGGATTAAATACCTTGTTGTGCTTATGTATTGAATGATTTTATTATATTTATGAAGTGAGTTATTGTTAATTTAATTATTCTTGTTCTTTAATGTTTCCAAAGGGATTAGCTAACCCTAGGACTGGCCCATTAACTCCGAATTAATATTGGAAAAGATAATTTGGGGTTGGGAAAGATTAATTAACAAGAACTTGAGGCTTTAACCCTCCTTTTATAGATTCTACCTAGGGATAGGATTGAACTACTTGTAGCCATATCCGGGTGTGCTTAATCTCTTGATTGGGTTAGGAATAATTCAATTAGGAATTCTTATTAGTATTTGAAAAAAGCTAATTTAGAATTATTATCCGTGGCTAATTAACATAAACTCGCTCATGTTTGTAAAATCGTGAAATACATTGGATCATAACTTGAGTGTAATACCCGATGCATTCATTCTTGTTTCCATTGATCATTTTACTCTCTTTCTAGGTTAGTTTACATTTTCGCATGTAGTTATAAAGGGTTTCAAAACCAAAATCTATTTGTTTGGCATTGCGCGATAAGTGATAATTCTCTTACATTCCTAATTTCCTCCATATTGTTCTCTGTGGGATTCTATCCCAACCTTGTTGGGTTACTATATCTGACATCGATCGCTTTACACTATTTTAAGGTGTAATTTGACCGTATCAAATTTTGGCGTCGTTGTCGGGGAACAATTAGCGTAATTTAGGTTATTTGAGAAGTAAGCATAAGTGCTTTGATTCAAACTTGTGAATATTTGTGTAATTATTTTTCTTGTTTATTTTCTTAATTTTTCATATAAAAAAAATGGCATCATATAACGAAAATTGGTCGGATGGTAGTTGTTCATACTTTGATGGCCCTTGTCCTTATTGTGGAGGACCACACTCATGGAAAAATTGTTTAAATTCTCCCGGGGATGGATTGTGAGCACAATCTCAAACGCATAAGTGGAGTATTTGTTATAGGTGTGGTCGCCAAAATGGTCATTGGTATGATTCTGCATATTTGTCCTTCCTTTCCCCAAGCCCCCACTATGATGATTCTACTTTTTGTGATGGAAATATTTGGGGTGAAGAAGTGGAGGGAAGTGAGCATGATAGAAATGGAGAGTTCAAGCTCATGTTGGAGTGTCTACTTGAAGAAGGGAGGCATGAGCAAAATGCCTTGGAAGAACTTTCGGAGACTAGTCTCCAAAATGATTTGGCACTTGAAAGGTTGCACTCACAAATGGATGTTATGATTGAAGCTTCAAGGGTTCAAAAAGCCTTGGAGGTGAGTGATAACCAAGAACCTTCCTTAGAGGTTGAGGTTAAAAATTCTTCCTTGGTACTTGAACAAAACCAAGAAAAACTCTCAAATGCTCAAAATGAGAGGATGATGCTCATGTTGGAGGCCATTCTTGAAAATGAGGAAAAGAATAACTTTGCACTCGAGGAATTGAAACATGATGTGACTCAAATGATGAGCACATCCACACTTTGGAGGATCAAATGCAAGCATTGTTGGAGGCTCATTATGCCTCTCAAGTTGAGAGTGTGGATGGAAGCCAAGAAGAGACCAATTCCGAGGGTGAGAGTGAGACTTACTTTGAGGAATCAAGCCTTGAACATCCGCCAATCGACTCCATGAGTGTTAGTGATGCCGAGAAAAATATGGAATTAGAGTCAACCTGGGTGATTGAAAATTTGGTTGAAATTGACTCTATTCCGGGGGGAAATGAGGATGTCAAAAATCCGAAAAAATTTGCAAGTTAAAGGTTTGAAGGCACATTCCAAGCATTTTTCAACATTGGAATTGTGTGGTGATACGGAAGTTGAACTACACGAATTAATGGAGTTTTGCGAGGAGGAAAAATTCATACCATACATCTTACAATTTGAGGAACCAAGAAAGCAAAATGACATGCGTCACATGAGAGCCAAGAAGTTCAAAATGAAGTAATTAAGGCTTGGTTAGGTCATCTATTTACCACCGCCCGTGGTCACAATCTTGATTCCAAGATAGGTGCCCAATTCATATCTTCCAAGTGGCCAGAAAAGTGGTAAAGTTGACGTGTGTCGTGCCACGACGTTAAATGCAGCTCTTGGTGGGAGGCAACCCATCATTTTTCAAATTTTTTGGTCATTTTTGGAATTTTCTTTTTTACAATAGCTTATTATATTTTTTCTAACCAATCTGCCAAGTTTCAGAATATTTGGAGTTGATTTGAGTAGGTCGGTGTGACCCGGTTGCCACAAAACAGTGTTGGTGCAAAAAAAATTGCAGTGCAGCACACTGTTGCACTATGCGATCGCAGAATAACAAGTGCAATCGTATAGTAGTCAGCACTCCAGTTCACTATGCGATCGCATAGTTAGTGATGTTGTCGAAAATTTTTTAGAAAATTAAAACAGTGCGATCGCACTGTACACTTGCGAACGCACAGCTCCAGGTAAGTGCATCTGACTTTTAACCCCAGAAACGCCTATTTGCCTATTCTTCTACCCAAAAACATACTTCCTCACCTTGGCCCTCAAAAAAAATCATCAAAAGATTTTTCTCTCTTCAACTTCTCACAACTAATCAAGTTCAATCTCTCCGGTATGTATTTCATCACTCAATTCTTTCTTTAACAAGTTTATTTTTTGTTTGATATTAGTGTAAATAAATACTTACTTTTCTTTCCTCTCCATCTCCACTTTTTATGATTTGAAATTTAGAGTTTTTGTTTTGAATCTTTTATTTGATTGTGTGAATGCTTGCTGGGTGAGGTTGGTTGAGTGAATTCCTTGTGATTTTTGAACAAAATATGGGCTATATATGTGCTTAAATGTCTTAAAAACGTGTGTGCAAAATCTGTACCCCTTGTGTGCATGTGAAAATTCCCAAGAGAAGAAAATAACTAGGCGAAAACATACCTTATGCGATCGCATTGCACTGTACGCGATCGCATTGTGTCTGAAATTGCAAGGTAAAAAAAATACACTATGCGATCGCATTGCACTATTCGTGATCGCACAGTGATGCCAGTACGAGCCCATATTTTTCCCTTGTGCGATTGCAATTAAATTGCTGCGATCGCACTGCCTTAAGAAGCTGGCAGAAAAATAGTATAATATAGCTGCGATCGCGGCTCATTTCTTTGGCCCAGATACATTATAATATAGTGCATAAATCATCTGTTCACGCGTTTAACATTTGGTCTCAATTTTGTAGGTACTTTGCGCACACAATGCCTTGGAAAATGTTGACAATGTGAAAATTGTGCACGAATTTATTCCCCCAGCTGTGGAAGAAGAGTACTTTGATGAGACAAGATTCACGGCAGCTGAGTGTGAAAGGAATTATGACAGGATCATGTCAAAGAAAGGGGCATCCATCTAGACAAACTCGAGGCTAAGATGCCGGAGTTTCTCCAGCGACTGACCGATAGTGGATGGATATTCTTTTCCCCTAAACCAATCAAGGCGAACTACACAATAGTTTGCGAATTTTCTGCCAACGCCGTGAGGACTAATTTCCAGGGGGATGTATTCACTTTTGTCAGAGGAAAGCAGATCAACTTTGGGCCTGAGGTAATAAATGCACATTATGAGCTTCCCAATGCGGATAATGAGATATACAGAGCTAGGGGAAGAGAGCGAGGAATAGATTGGTTTGTGGAAAAGCTTCATGATGGGGTGCAGCCGACTTGTGCAAGAATTCATAAAGGGGTTGATTCTCTCGAGTTCACTGTGGAATACAAGATTTGACTATCCATTATTTGTGCCAGGATTTTTCCAACTAGACATGAGACGGAGGTGATGCCTGAAAAGGCATTGATTGCTGCCATTCTGGATGACTTACCGGTGAACGTGGGCCAGCACATCGTGAGTGAGATTGAGGAAGTGTGTAATGGAAGTTCTAGCAGCCTATTCCTCCCCTCATTGATCACTTAGCTGTGTTATAATGCTCAGGTACTACCAAAAGCGACTGATGTGGAAAAAGACCCTGTCGTAGAAATTTACCCATTGCTTCGAAAAGGGCCAAATGGCAAGAAGAAGAAGAAGAAGAGAAGGATTGATGTGTTATCTCCTTCATTCGGGAAGTTTGACGAGACCGCCGAGGGATCTGGTGGTGCTTCCACATATGCAGCAGGGTCACGGGACCCCATGGAGCCCCTTCCTTATGGCCCCCCACCATGCGCCACATTTCTCATCAGATCTATTGTGTAGATGTTCATATTCGACATCTTGTTGCGGGTCTTCCCTCTGGTCCATACGGTGAGGGCACTTCGAATGGGTATGGTAGGAAGCCACCGACCTTGGATCATGTAGTTCTAGAGCAAAAAGCAATCAAGAACAAATTAGAGGACATGAGCCGGCGATGAGGAAAACTTTGAAAGGGGACAAATTAAATTCAATGAGCATGAAAAGAAGAAAATCAAGTTTCTGTCGAGGATGATGCACAAGCTGAGCTCACTTTGTGTCTCACATGATTCTGAGGATGATGAGGATTTGGAGCTTCGATTTCCCACCACCTCTAGCTCTGAGTGATGCAGTTTCAGGGAGCACCTCCTTTATTTTACCTTGTTTTGATTAGTTGCATTGGGGACAATGCAACACTTTAGGTTGGGGGCGGCTCATATTTTATCTATGTTGTAGAGCATCACATGGAGCATGACATACTTTTTGTGACTTATGCATTTTGGTTGACATTTTTAGCTTATTAATAATATTGTGTAGGCATTTTCTTGTTGGTTTTTATTGTTGTTCCTAGTTGTTTTTATTTTGGTTTTTATTTTTCATAGTAGTATTTAGCATTTCATGTTGTTGATTTTTATTTTTCTTGTTATGATTTGTGTTTATTTTTGTTTTGATTTGGTTTCATTATAGTAGTATTAATGGAACACCTTGGTTTTTCTTTCTACTACGGTTCTTTTCCAAGAATATTATTTTTTTTTGAACCGGGTGACTTTTCCCTATGATGGATGGCGTGACAACTTTCTTAAGGAATTAGTCTTGTTTAGATTTTTTTTAGAAAGTAAAATTATTTTTTGTTTAGTAGTAAGGTTGGTAGCTAGTTGTGAATAAATCATTTTTTGGGGTGTAATCTTGTGCCCATAAGCCAACATGTGACTTGTTTGGTACCAATATGATTTAAACCTTAGCATATGAAATTTTTGAACCCTCAAATAAAAATTTAGAAAAAAAGGAGATATATATGAAATAATAAGAATGCTCTTTGTTGTGATTTTTAGATTCTAATTTTGGCTCTTTGATTCACTAAATAGCTTTTTAGGCTACATGTGACTTCCCTGAGTTTCATTAGCCCCAATTGGATTTTGGATTTGTATTCCATTTGAGTTTTCATGTGCCATGTGTGGTGTTTAATTGTGAAGTTCTTTTGCATCATTTGTGGTCTAGAACTTGCCCAGAATGTGCTTCAAGGAGAAATCTTAGATTAACTTGGTTTGAAAAATGATATTAGGCCTTCCTTGGACCATTTTTTTGCCTAAATTTCCTACCCATGAATATTTTCCCTAGTCAACCCTTTGAGCTTTTTAACTTTTTCTTTAGCAACCATGTTACAAGCTTCTTAGTGATTTTCTTGTGGAACCATACCTCCCTAAGTAATTTCA
>ML343677.1:0-52989 GCA_005239505.1 Nicotiana paniculata | reverse complement strand
CACATGTTTAAGAATGTTTCCAAGGAAATTTTTTTGTTTGAACTTCCATGACATTTTACATGTATTTGGTTATTGTCTAAAACTCATGTTTGCAACTGTGTTTGTTTAACAAATTTGATCTACTCTTGTATTTCATAACTGTTTTTGATAGGTAACAGTTTTTCGATATTAATACAAGGAAACTACTATTTTTTACTAGTAACAGTTTTTATAAAGATTGGGGTTTTTACCCGCAACTGTTTTGGAAACAGTTTTCTAATAAGTACGAGGGAAATGTTTGCTTATTCGTAACTGTTTTTATTTGATAACAGTTTTTTGAACAAATACAAGGATTTAGATCTTTCATCCATAACTGTTTTATTTGAGAACAGTTTTTTGAATGAGTACATTGATGATGATCTTTTACCCCTAATTGTTTTTGTTACAACAGCTTTGAATAAGTATAAAGATGTACATTTCTTTCTCGTGACTAATATTTTGCCTTTCAACCTGAATATGTTCGAAGGTTTTTGCTTTTTGCATTAGGCTTTGTATTTGGATGGCTCTTTTGATTTCTTTCGATTCTGCTCGTGTCACTTGTCTCGTTGGGTAGATGGGTCTTCAGGCTCGAGCTTTTGACTTTCTGATAGTCTTCTTTGCTTCGTCTTAGCCTTCCATACTGATTATTCCTTCCTTGTGGTCCTTTTCCTGAAAAGAAAAAACATTTCGGACTCGAAGGCATACAGTTTTTTAGATGATGACTGCTTAACCCTTTTAAAACGTCCATCAGAAAGTGTAACCCTAGACCGGGAATTGTGTTATTTCCTCGCGTCTTTGCAGGTCTAAGATCATCATATGGTGATGGGTTAGCTTTGTGCCTATCATCTAAAAAAGTTAGTAAAATTTTTAAATGTTCAAAATAAAATCAAAAGTGTGATACTTGACCGGGGGTATTCTTTTCTTTTAGAAGTAATACTTCTTTAGATGGATGGCGTTCCATCTTGTTGGTAGAACTCTGCCGTCCATAGCTTCCAACTCATAGGCGCCTTTCCTAGCTATGCCTCGGATTATGTAAGGTCCTTCCCAGTTTGGATTTATATTTCCTGCACCTGCTTCTTTCGTTGATTGGAAGACTTTTTTGAGGACGAATTCCCCAATCTTAAAGTACCTGAGATGAGCTTTACAGTTGTAATAACGCTCTATTATTTGTTTTTGAGCTGCCATCCGTATCAATGTTGCTTCTCTCCGTGGTTCGAGCAGGTCCAGGTTGGTCCTTAATTCGTCGTCATTTTCACCTTCCATGGCTGTTGAGAACCTTATGCTTGGTTTGCCAATATCCACGGGTATTAAGGCTTCTGAGCCGTAAACAAGTACGAACGGAGTTCCTCCTGTGGCTATCTTTGAAGTTGTTCTGTATGCCCATAGTACCGCTGGTAACTCATCATGCCAATTTCCTTTGGCTTTATCCAGCCGCTTCTTTAGATTGTTGGTGATGACCTTATTTGTTGACTCTGCTTGACCATTAGCCATGGGGTGGTACGATGTTGAAGTGATCCGCTTGATTTGCCAACTTTCGAAGAATTCTGTGATTTGCGAGCCTATGAATTGTGGGCCATTATCACACATGATTTCCTTTGGTATTCCAAAGCGGCATATTATGTTTCGCCATAAGAAGCTTTTAACTTCCTTTTCTCGCACTTGTCTAAACACTTCTACCTCTACCCATTTTGTAAAATAGTCGGTTAGTACGAGTAAAAACCGTACTTGTCCTTTAGCTGTGGGAAGAGGACTCACTATGTCCATATCCCATTTCATGAAAGGCCATGGGGATATTATTGGATGTAATAATTCTGCTGTTTGATGCATGTTATTGCCAAACCTTTGGCATCTATCACATTTGGATACGAAATTCTCGGCTTCTTCTTCCATCTTAGGCCAATAGTATCCGGCTCTGATTAGTGTTTTCACTAAGGATCTCTCCACTGAGTGATTTCCACAGTGTCCTTCGTGGACTTCTTTCATCACAAATTCCGTTTCGTTAGGTCCGAGGCATTTAGCTAGGGGTCCTCCGAACATCTTGTGATAAAGTGAGTTATGAATAAGGCAGTACCGTGCAGCTTTGTGGCGAAGTGCTTGAGCTGCTTTCCTGTCTTCAGGTACGGTTCCATTCTGCAAAAAATTAAGAATTTCGTTTCTCCAGTCCCAGGTTAGGTTGTTGAAAGTTACCTCATTCATGTCCTAGTCTATTATTGAATGAAATTGTTGAACGACAATTGTATTGTCTTTGTTCGTTACTTCCGTGACTGCTGCGAGGTTAGATAATGAATTTGCTTCTGCATTTTCCTCTCTAGGTATTTGCATTACCTTCCATGTTTTGAATTGTCTCACGAGCTCTTGTGCTTTTTCAAGATACTGTTGCACTCTAGTCTCTCGAGCGATGTAAGTCCCCTGTATTTGATTTACTACCAGTTGGGAGTCGCGGTTGATCACAATTTGCTCGATTGAGAGCTCCTGTGCGAGTTCAAGCCCTGCAATAACAACTTCGTACTTTGGTTCATTGTTAGTTATAGGATAACACTTGATAGCTTGCCGTGTCTTTTCACCCGTGGGCGATATCAAGACTATGCCTAAGTCGGCGCCTTTTATATTTGAAGAACCATCGGCGAACAAGGTCCATAGGCCTGGATTAACATTGTTAAAGAGTTGTAACTCTTTTTCTACTTCAGATACAATGATATTACTAAATTCAACAACAAAATCACCTGGTATTGACTTAATTGCAGTCCTAGGCTGATAGATTATTTCATGCTCACTTAATTCTATGGCCCACTTGGCTAATCTTCCTGACATTTCCTGTTTATGCAGAATATTTCTTAAAGGGTTTGAGGTCATAATGGTGATTGGGTGGCATTGAAAATAGGGTCGTAATTTTCTAGATGCCATTATTAAAGCTAAGGCTAACTTTTCCAGATGTGGATATCTAGTCTTAGCATCTAGCAAAGTTTTACTTACATAATAGACAGGTGATTGTTTACCTTTTTCTTCTCTTACCAATACTGCACTTACAGCAATTTCTGAGACAGCCAAGTATATGTACAATCTTTTCTCTTCTTTTGGCTTTGAAAGCACTGGTGGTTTTGATAGATAAATCTTTAGATTCTTGAGGGCTTGCTGACATTCTTCATTCCATTCGAACTGATTCTGCTTTTTGAGAACTGAGAAGAATTTAAAACTTTTTTCGGAAGATTTAGAAATAAACCTACCCAAAGCTGCTATTCTCCCTGTCAGTCTTTGAACTTCCTTTTTATTTATTAGAATATCAGGTATTTCCTCTATGGCTTTAATTTGATCGAGCTTTACCTCTATTCCTCTGTTTGATACAAGGAAACCCAAATATTTGCCTGATTGTACTCTAAAAGTGCATTTCTCTGGATTTAACTTCATATTATACCTGCGTAAAATATCAAAAGCAGTAGAGAGGTGCTGGAAATGGTCTTGTGCTTGTGTTGATTTTACCAACATATCATTGATATAGACTTCCATCGTCTTTCCAAGATGTTCTTGGAATATTTTAGTCACTACCCTTTGATAGGTGGCTCCAGCGTTTTTTAAGCCAAAAGGCATAACTTTATAACAGTAAGTCCCCCTGTTTGTAATGAAGGAAGTTTTTTATTCATCTGAGGGATTCATTTTTTTCTGATTATAACCAGAATATGCATCTAAGAAGCTTAATAATTCATGACCGGCTGTGGCATCAATCATTTGATCTATATGCGACAATGGGAATGAATCGTTGGGGCATGCTTTATTTAAGTCATTATAATCTACGCATACTCTCCACTTGCCATTCTTTTTAGGTACTACCACGGTGTTTGCTAACCAGTTAGGGTACGTTACCTCTCGTATCGAACCAATCTTCAAGAGTTTCTGTACCTCTTCTTCGATCACTTGGTTCTTGAATGGTCCTTTCTTTCTTTTCTTCTGCTTAACAGGTACGAAGGATAGATCTTCATTTAGTTTATGAGTCATCACTTCTGGTGGGATGTCTGTCATATCTGAGTGGGACCATGAAAAGCAGTATGCGTTAGCCTTTAAATAATCAATTAACTTACCTCTTCGAGCGGGGCCTAGCCTCATGCCTATATACACTTTTTGCTCAGGCTTTTGTTCGAATAATGGAACAGCTTCGAGCTCCTTCATAGTTTTTTTGATGTGCTCATCTTCCTCCGGTTCACAAATGACGTCCGCTCTGGAATCTTCATCTGTGTGGTATAGTGCACCTTCTGTGGTAACTTGATTCTCCTTCTCGTAAGTATTTTCTTTCGTACCTGTTTCAGCAATAATACCTTCCGTACCTATTTGGGTAGTAATTTCTTCCATGGCCGTTTGGGCAGCGTTACCTGCTTAGGAGATTCCCTTATCTCGTAATTCTTCCACTTCTATTTTATTGTTGTAGTGTACCATAGAGTTTATATTTCTTGTGGTCTGCTGATCGCCTTTGATTTGTTGAATCCCCCATTTCAGAGGGGAATTTAATTACCTGATGCAACATGAAGGGTATCGCTTTCATGTCGTGTATCCACGTCCTTCCAATGATCATGTTATAAGCCATGTCAGTATCGATGACTTGGAACCTGGCACTTTTGATCACCCCCTCAGCATAAGTGCTAAGCTCAAATTCTCCTTTTGTTATAACCGTAGAGTTATCAAACCCTGATATGGCTCGCACTTCTGGGATTACTTGATTCCCCAGTAGCATTTCTTCCACGACTCTTAACAAAATGATATTGACTGAACTGCCTGGGTCAATCAACACTCTTTTTACGTTAATGTCATGAATAAGTAAAGATATTACCAGAGCATCATTGTACGGAAGGATTAATCCGCTGATATCTGCATCATCGAAAGTTATATCGTCTTCTTCCATATTTTCACGAGCCCGTTTCCCATGTGTAATTGTGAACTTTGTGGTTTTTTTGCAAATCACTCTGTTTACTTCTTCACCCACGTGTATCACGTTAACGGTTCATTTTGGAGAAGGAGGCTTTGGGGGCTCCTGCCTGTTCCTCATATATGCCTGTTTACCTCTATCACTAAACAATTCTGTTAAATATCCCTGTTTTAATAAATTTTCTACTTCACCTTGTAAAAATCTGCAGTCCGCAGTTTTGTGCCCATGATCGTTGTGAAATTCACACAAGTGATCTGGGTTTCTTCTGCTTGGATTTGACCGCATCTCTTTGGGCCACTTAACCTTGTCTCCCATGTTCCTCAATATTGAGACAAGTTCAGTAGTACTTACATTAAAGGTATGATCCCCAATTTGAGTACTACCTCTAGGTCGTTCATCTCGATCTTTTCTGGATCTAGACGAGGATGAGACTATGTCTCTTCCTTGTGGTCTATAGTCCGACCTAGTGTTTTCGAACCTGGGGCGGATATTGCGCCCGAGGGTCCTAAGTAATGATCATACCTATTTTTATCTGATCTTTTATCTGATTCAGGACGTCTGGATCTGGAATGATCTTAATCTCTCGAACGAGCAATGATATTTTCTTATATTCTGAGTTTAGTACTGTACTTGCTATATACATCATTCCATGTTGTAGCGGTGAATTCTCTTAGACTTTCCTTAAGTCTTGTGGCTTCTAAGTTGTTATCGTTTAGGTTGCTTGCAAATGCCATGGCTGCCCAATTATCAGGCACCCTGGGTGACTGCATTCTTTCTCGTTGAACCTGTCTACAAACTCATGGATTAGTTCCATGTCTCCTTGTTTTATTTTGAATATGTCTTCCATTCTCTTCTCAACTTTTTGTGCACTAGAGTGTGCTTTTATAAATGAATCTGCAAGCTCATCGAAAGAGTCAATAAAATTTTCAGGGAGAAGAGAATACCAGGTTAGGGCCCCTTTGGTAAGTGTTTCCCCAAATTTTTTGACAAGGACTGATTCAATCTCTTGTTTCGTTAAGTCGTTGCCTTTTACCCCAGTAGTGAAAGCAGTCACATGGTCGCGTGGGTCAGTTGTTCCATCATATTTGGGAACGTCAGGAATTTTAAACTTCTTGGGTATAGGCAAGGGTGCCGCACTTGGCTTCCAAGGTTGTTGAGAATATCTATCAACATCGATGCCTTTGATGATAGGTGGTACTCCAGGAATTTGTTCGATGCGATCGTTCTGCTCCTTCAACTATTTCTTCATGGTTAGAAGTAAATTTTGTAATTCTGAGTTATTAGATATACATGGTCTCGTTTCGAGATATTCATTAGGAGTATCTCCTCTTCCTGAGTTTTCCAAACCAGATTGAGGATTTTCCATGGTGATGGTGTTATTGGGGGGTGGCATCGGCGGTGTAGGTAATGTGGCTGGTAATCCTCTCGCAAATTCTTGCAAAGCTTGGCTCACATACTCTGTAATCATTTTCTTTACACGATCTTGTTCCACAACTTGATCATTATCACCATTGTTGTTATTGGACCTTTCTGGGAATTTTTCCCTCGAACCACATGGAGTTCCTGAAGGCGATGGAACTGGGGTTCCACTCCTTTTCTGGTTACAAGTATGCCCAATCTCTAGGCTTCACATGTATATCTTGAGATGTCCCATTGGGCATTTATGAGTATACTGAAGTTCTTCGCTCGGTACTTGGTTGAATTCACGAATATTATTATATCTTATCGCATAGGTCCGTTTAACCATCTGTATAAATTTACTGCCATAACTCTTACTTTAATTTATCGTTGCTGAGGTCTGCTACCAAATCCCATCCTACTCTCGTTGATCATTCCATATGTATAAAATTAAGTCCTTTAATGCTTCCTTATTACTGTTCATCTTTACAATGACGGCCTAATCTTATCTCATACTTTGTAACTTGTGTCCATCCATTGTTGATTCACCTCAATATTGATCTACAATATACCACTGATAACTTAACCTTTTATGTAATATTGCTGCTATGATTCACGTTTTATCAGAGAATGTCTGAAATGATTAGATTGACCCACCGGGGTCGATACCCTGCTTTCATAACCGTACCTTACAACATCCCAATGCGATTCACCTTGAGTGGGTACTTTAATCCTATCCAATTTATAAGATCCATTTCTTTTCTTTGTTGAATCATTACTCAATCGAAGGCCCAAACGTTATGTTTTATCTATCACAATTACACCCTCATTCTATTACCAGGGTGGCACTCTAAATGCTATTACTCTTAGACTCCTTTGAGTTCATTCAGGCTATAGTGAACTTTGTATAATTTAGAGAAACCATCTGCTCTTCTTGTCTTCATGGGCTTAATCCTGAAGACTTATCCATTTTCGTTACCTTCTCACTCGCCCTTTCTTATCCTTACTCTTGTCTTCTAGAACCTTGTTGCTTCACCAAAAAATGGCTTGCGACCTACACAACTCTATTTATATTACTTGCAACCTTTTAACTTGCTTGCATCATAGATTTCCTTATGTCATTCTGGGACATCAAGCGAGACATCACATCGTCTATAACTCTTCTTTACTGTCTTAATTATCCTCCTCGACACCTAGAAACCCTAGGCTATGAGATATGCCATTGACTATGCTGCTATCATTCCTGGATATTGAATCCTAGCACTTCTAGCCTTCTATCCGAAGTATGGACTATTCACATATTCTGCCTTTGAGTATCTCGTACACTGTTTACCTTTACCTTACTTACCTTAAAATCTCACATAGTATTTTCTATTTCTTTCATGACCTCCCTTCCACATAGTTATAATTCACGTCCATAGCTTGAAGCTCTATTATAATTCTTACACCTCTGGTGCATACACAATCCGATGGGAGCTTCGTACTGACTTCTTATGAGGCTTGTACTCTTCAATTGGATTCATCATAGAGCTATTATAAAATATGGCTATTGTACTATCTTTATTACACCTCTACTACTAGAGAGTGATCCTGAGGTCTATAATTCTCTTGGTCCCTTCTGTTTTGCTTAGTCGATGTAACTCTTTAGTCTCCTCTTCTTTCAGATCAGCCTCTATGTAGGCTTAAGATATCTTCCGACCTGCGGCTCTTGGTATTAATTATTACCTTAGACTTTCATGGGTGCTAAGGAATATGCATGATACAATCCTTTAATAATTTAATCCTTCGTTTATTACCTGGGATCAATTCTTTCTCTTAATGTATACCCAAATCTTCTATGGCTGTATATGTTGCATGTATAAAACTCCGAACCCTTAAGTGTCTTCATAACGTAACCAACTCTGGATCATTTATCGAATAATTTCTTTTGTTCCATCTTAGCTTTCTTTCAACGTAAGCTATTACTTTTTCTAGTTTTTTCTGCCCCCTTGTTGCGTCCATACTTAGCTTATCTTAGTTCCCACGCGCGCTGGGGTTCTCTTGCAAATCATATCATCTCGAATATTACTTTTAATTTTACTCCCCGTTCATTAGCCACAATAGGTGCTACTTTCCTTTGGAGTTATTACAATGTTGTTGTGAGACTATTGTTATATGACCATTTTCTCCTTAGGTTACTGAGCTTAGGTTGAAGCCTTCTTCCTTACTTCCTCAGCTAGTCTTTCATTATGGTATTAAGGGAGGACCCTCTTACTGTTGTAAAGCTATGAGCTTATTAGATCGTATACTCGACAAAATTTTTAATGTCCTTCCTCACCTATAATTATTCGTGGTTACCTCCATGCCCTTGTGCTTACAGGGTTGCTTCTGAACTTGATATTTTGACTGTCTTCCCAGCGACACTCTTTTTTATTTCCATAACGTTCATACGATACCTTTAACTACCCTAACTCCTATTTGAATATTTCTCAAGTGTTACAATGACATTATTGCGAGGCTCAATTCACTTTATTGGGTTTTACTATGTTTACCTTGCACGATCTGCTGATTCGTCTGTAACCACTTGTCTAGCCATAACTACGTTCTTCCTGAATCAACTACTAACCACTCATTGGCCCATTCTCATATCAATATTCCGCGTAATATTTCTTTGGTTATTTCCATTGTCTTATCTTACGTCTCACACTGGCTTTTTATATATCAACAACATCTCGGGCAGGGACCCTTACTTCCTTTCCTTGACGTAGCGTTTGCATAATGTTCTGGAATCGTAGCATATCTGTAGCATTTGGATAAGTGCAATATCATCCCTTTTTCGTTTTATCGCATTCTTCCTTTACCATTCCATAATTACTAGAACCACTTAATTCTGACGTAATGTCACGTCATTCCATGTTCCCCCCCTTTAGGGGACTACTCAGATTTACTACTACTATGATTTACGCATAATTGTTTTACCTCTTCATATTTGGCGTCTTTTCACATCGTCGATAAACCTTACTCGCCTTGTGGTAATCCTTTTGTACCAAGGATAACAAATTTCCTTACTCGCGAAGGTGACACTTAGTGTAACTGGCATGTATAGTCCCTTAAGCTTAACTCTGCTAATATTACTTGCTTTGGGGACGTGTCTTCCTAAATGACCATTCTTTGAATTTCTCATGAATCTTCTTTTGTGGTCCATTCAATTATTGCTGGTACAAAATCTGAAATTCTCATGATGTCGACCATTATCAAACCACTAAATCCCCAATTCATGTTTACCTTATCATGTTCAACAATCCATATTGGTTTCTATTATTCTGGGGTTTTAACTTTTCCTTCAGGTAGTCGCGTTGGAGTCACGAACTTATTTCTTGAAATGAGGATATGACTTTATGGACTATACTCTTTTGTTGTCTCAAATCCTGTCACCTCTTGTCTTTTTCTTTACTTGATTATAGATTCTGTAATACTATCATCTTTTTGTACTACCGTTGTCATCCACGTATCATATCATACTCATATTGCATCGTTAACTCTCTTCTTACTTCCTGCTGACATTTATATCTATTTCTTTATTCCAAAAACATGAACAAGACATTCTTTTACTTCTAGCTCCCCTGCTCCACCTACTGGCTCTTCAGGTTTGCCTAACATTCTTTCTCTACTAGGGATGGGGGAAATACCAAAGTAGTATTTATCCCTTTGAAAATGTCAACCAACTCATGCTTTCTTTCTCGTGTAAGAGGAGACATATTGGAAGTATGTATCAGTATATGGATTTCTTAGAATTGTTATGAGGAAGTAAGTAGTTGCATATTTGTCGTAGTATAGTATCTTCTGATCTTTCTCGAGTACTGTACCTTTCTGTGCCATGATACCTTCTAATAACACCTTTACCGTTTCAAAAGATGACCAAATACGGACCAGTAATATTCAGGAAAAGCTGCCACAATTGTGCAGTAACTTGGCAGTGCAAAACAAATAAGAGTGGCTTTTTGTTTGTTTCCCACTTAGGAGGCATTTACTTTATAGAACCAGCCGTCTTTCTTGTAGATTATCTGAATATAAGTTTTAGTAGAACTCCCAAAATGTCCTCCTTGATCTCCTCTGTTTCGTCCTTCAATACTCCATTGACGTCCAATCTCCCAATGTAATTGTATCCAAACCATCCATTCATCATTTTCGGTTACTCTAACCGCAGTCGGATCCTACTATCCTGTCTTTCTCTTTAAACCATATTCGTTAGCTCCCATAGAGCACGACTGAGATAGGTGCAACCGATTCTACGTACATCTATTACAATTGTAGGTAATTCAAAATGCTTATATCTCCCTTCCTGAATGGTAAATAAGGATAATCTTTATTAACTGGGTACCTCGTACCCTTCTCCACCTCACTTATTTTACTTACTAAAACTTGTACTTAAATTCTTAATCTCTCATTGTCCTTCACCATAAAGATGGATAGGAGTTCTTGACTTAAGGCTTCTTATCAGGAAGCTTACACCTTTCAGTACACCCATGATCTGCTAAAAAACCTCACATTTACTTATCATATGCATCATACAAAAATTCAATTCCTCTGACTCAGCTTTTTCTCAACTATCTCTCTTTCCAACCTTCTTTCTGGATATAGGTACCGTCTTATTACGAATAGTATTTAGGAATTTGAATTCCTATGACTGAGATCTACCACACGATCTAGAGTAAGAAGAAAGAGTGACAATCCTAAATGCCCTGTATCCTCCTGCTTATAAGTGTGGTGCACGACACACCCATAAACAAGACTCTACTAGACACGGATCGTAGACTCCCTAGGACAGAACTGCTCTGATACCACTTTTGTCACGACCCAAACCGATGGGCCGCGACGGGCACCCGGTAACGTATCCGAGCACCAACGTAACGTATCTTTCTTATTACATCATCATATACATGTGACATACGAGCCTAATAGGCCAACATAATTGTTTATAAACTCAAAACATAGGCCGACAAGGCCGTACAAACTTTCACGTACACGACATATGTATACAAGCCTCTAAGAGTATATAAATGTCATAAAGGTCGGGACAGATTCCCTCCATACCAAACAATACACGTCTAAATCATACTAACCAAACAAGCAACTCCGAAGCAAATGGAGTGCACCAACATCTTCCGCTGAGTTGATAGCCTACTTGGAGGGCTCTTGACCTGTCTATCGGGACCTGCGGGCATGAAACGCAGCGTCCCCAGGACGTCAGTACGAATAATGTACTGAGTATGTAAGGCACATAAATAAATACATAAGAGACATGGATGACATATAAAGTACATGACTCAACCTGTAAGTCTGAATAACTTTGTAAATCATAAATTACGTTTAGCGTCACGCATATGCGTATGAATGTTATGTCGTGCATAGGTACATGTTTCATAACATCATCAGCCTCTTAGGTTATCCCAACATATCATATCGACCACTATGGGCAAAATCACCATCGTATACCAGCAGATCAGGTGGTGGTGCGTATATAACGCCATAACCTTTCACATATTCCATATATATATATTTACATATATACGTGTATATAACGCCATTTGAATCATATATATGTACATATATATATATACATATATAACGTCATTCGAATCATATTTCAGCCACTGTGGGCAACATCATCATCATATACCAGCTGATCAGGTGGTGGTGCGTATATAACGCCATCTGGTCATGGGTCAATGCACATGTATGAAATGCATGAAAAGTACGTAATAATCTCAATATTCCTTCCGGATAAAATTTTCCAACTGCGTATTATTCTGAGACCCATGGACAGAAAATAATAATAATTCTCAAGGGGAATCAAGAATACAGACACCCCTACTATTTCTATGAATAGAGTAATTTATAGAAACTGTGTATTTGCTCGTTTCTTCAGTATAATTTGCACCATGCCAAAAGAAAGAAGGGATAGCCTTAACATAACTGTATTAGGGAAAAATTTGTGTGTTTCCTCTTAAAATATAGGAAATAAAGAGTTGGAACATAACTTGTTTATCGTCAGAACAAACTTAAAGCAAATTGCTGAGAAGCTTATTATAAAACAATGACCAAATATAAATTGCTGAAAGTGTTGCTCTTCATATTCATGAAAAAATAGTACTTTTAATATCCTTTAGTGATATATAGAACGCAAGAAAAGGGTGGAGAATATCTGATGTTGTTATGGTTTTGTTTTGAAATGATTTTGTTGGAGTTGAAGTGATTTGATAACACTTCAACGTGAGTAAGAGTCATTTCTTAGTAACACCTCCTTTAGCCACCTTCTTTTGCCACTTAACCAAAAATGACCATGAGTCATTCTTTTAATATGTAGTATATTCTGCCACGTTTTGGGGTTAATATCCAATATATCCACAATTAATTATCTAGTGTTCCGTTACCTAGTAATTAACCAATTACCCGCATAATTAAGAATTATCTCAACTTACTTAAAAATAATACTCACTCTTCACATACCTTATAGACCTTATTATCATGGTTATGTGGTACCTCGTACGATACTAATCCATAACTACTGAGTATTTTAGCTTGGGCCGTATTTTATCCCAACATGCCAAACTTGAACGAAAATTCATTTCCTTTGACTTGTTCCTCTCTCACCTTCACGAATTTACTTATCACTTGTTTGAAATAGCACAATCCTTATAATTTCCAAATAATCTTTTTCTTGGACTGATGTCAATTACCTTACGCCAAATTCAACGGACAATACTACAGGGTGCAACATCGTTGTAATCTAATACTGCAAAGCGTAACATCATCGTAATATATTACTGCAGATCATAACATCAACGTAATACTGCAGGGTGTAACATGCCTACCGATGCTGAGAGAGTGCAGAGATTTGTGGTTGGGTTACATCCAGGTATTAGGGCCACCATGGCCCGAGAGGTGGAGATGGGTACTCCTTATCAACTCGTGGTAGAGATTGCTCGCAGGATCGAGGGGTATCAGTCGAGGAGCAGGGATCAGAGGAAACAGGATATGAGGGATAGATTCGCTGGAGATTTCATAAGTGCCCCAGATAGGGTCAGGGGTCAATATAGCAGTGGTCAACCCAACAGGCCTTTATTCAGCACCTCCACCACATCCCCGAGGTGTTCCTGTGAGATGTCATTCCAGCGCCATGCCAGAGCGTTCCTACTGTCCTTCAGCCATTCAGAGTTCACACAGTGGTTATCCCAGTCATCCGAGACCCTCCGACCCCTATTTCAGTGCCATGACAGAGGGCTCTCGTCACCCTCTGGCCATTCAGGGTTCTTATTCGGGGCAGCATACTATGCTACCTGGGAGTTGTTATGAGTGTGGAGATCCAGTTCATATGAGGAGGCAGTGTCCCAGGTTTCGGGGCAAGGCCGTGCAACAGGGTTATCAGTCGATGGGTCCAACACCATCAGTCCGGCCACCTAGAGGTGGAGGACAGGTCAGCAGGGGTCGTCCTAGAGGTGGAGGCTAGTCAGGGGGAGGTCAGGCAGCTCCTGTTCACTCTAGTAGAGCCCAGTCTTCCGGTACTCCAGCCAAATTCTATGCTATTTCGTCCAGATCAGATGCAATGGCCTCAGACGCCGTGATCATAGATATTATTACAGTATGTGGTAGAGAGGCATCGGTGTTATTTGATCCAGGATCCACTTATTCCTATGTTTAGGTCTTATTTTCTCATTTTCTGGATGTCCCTCGTGAGTCCTTGGGTTCACCTATTTATGTGTCCACTCCGGTGGGCGATTCTGTGGTTGTATATCGGATTTGCCGGTCCTGTGTGATTTCATTTTGTGGGTTCGAGACTCGAGCGAATATCTTATTGCTCGACATGGTTGATTTCAAGATTGTTTTAGGCATGGATTGGCTATCTCTTTATCATGTCATGCTAGATTCCCATGCCAAGACAGTTACTTTAGCCACGTCCGAGTCACCTAGGCTGGAGTGGAGAGGTTCCTCAGTTAGTACAGCCAGCCGGGTCATTTCATTCTTGAAGGCTCGACATATGGTCGAGAAGGGTTGTCTGGCCTATTTTGCTTATGTACGGGACACCACCGCCGAGTCTCCGATGATTGATTCGGTGCTAGTTGTTCGAGAGTTTGCTGATGTATTTCCTTCGGATCTTCCTGGTATGCCTCCGGATCGTGATATTGATTTCTGCATTGATTTAGCTTCAGGCACCCAGCCTATATCTATTCCTCGTACCGTATGGCTCCGAAAGAGTTGAAGGAGTTGAAGGAACAACTTGAGGAATTGTTAGCTAAGGGGTTCATCAGACCGAGTGTATCGCCGTGGAGCGCTCCAGTTCTATTTGTGAAGAAGAAGGACGGGTCTATGCGGATGTGTATTGATTACTGCCAGTTGAACAAGGTTACCATTAATAACAAGTATCCTTTGCCGCGCATCGATGATTTGTTTGGCCAATTGCAGGGTGCTCGTGTGTTTTCTAAGATTTATTTGAGATCGGGGTATCATCAGTTGAGGATTCGGGCTTCAGATGTTCCGAAGACTGCTTTTCGTACGAGATATGGCCATTATGAGTTCCTGGTGATATCCTTTGTCTTGATAATGCCCCAACAACATTCATGGAATTGATGAATAGGGTGTTCAGGTCGTATATTTATTCCTTTGTCATTGTCTTCATTGATGACATTTTGATTTACTCACGTAGCCTGGGGGAGCACGAGCAGCATTTGAGATTTGTGCTCCAGACTTTGCGAGAACAGAAGCTATATGCTAAGTTCTCCAAGTGTGAGTTCTGGTTGGATTCCGTGGCATTTTTGGGGCATGTGGTATCCGGAGAGGGTATCAAGGTGGATCCTCAGAAGATCGAGGCAGTTCAGAGTTGGTCACGTCCTACTTCAGCTGTAGAGATCAGGAGCTTTTTGGGCCTAGCAGGCTATTATAGCCAGTTTGTGGAGGGGTTCTCTTCTATTGCAAGTCCATTGACTAAATTGACTCAGAAGAATGCCCCGTTCAGATGGTCCGACGAGTGTGAGGAGAGCTTTCAGAAGCTCAAGGTAACATTGAACTCAGCACCAGTTCTAGTATTGCCTTCCGGTTCTGGGATGTATACAGTATATTGCGACACTTCACGCATTGGCTTGGGGTGTGTATTTATGAAGGAGGGGAGAGTTATTGCTTATGCTTCGCGCCAGCTGAAGGTTCATGAGAAGAATTACCCTGTGCACGATTTGGAGTTGGCGGCGATTGTTCATGCTCTTAAGATTTGGAGGCACTACTTGTATGGAGTGTCCTCTGAGGTTTATACAGACCACCGTAGCTTGCAGCACTTGTTCAAGTAGAAGGATCTTAATTTGAGGCAGCACAGATGGCTCGAGTTGTTGAAGGATTATGATATCACCATTCTTTATCACTCGGGCAAGGCAAATGTGGTAGCAGATGCTTTGAGCAGGAAGGCGGAGAGTATGGGTAGCTTGGCTTATATTGTAGTAGAGGAGAGACCTCTAGCCTTGGTCATTCAGTCCTTAGTCAATCGCCTGGTGAGATTAGACCTTTCAGAGCCTCGTCGAGTTTTAGCACATGTGGTTGCTCAGTCTTCGTTATTGGGGGAGATTAAGGCCCGACATTTCTATGATCTGTGCTAAGCAGAGCTTCGGGAGACAGTGGTTCAGGGTAGGGCTAAGGAGGCTATTATTGGTGAGGATGGTGTTCTGAGACTTCAGGGCCGCTTATGTGTTCCTAATGTTGATGGCTTGAGGGAGAGGATTCTAGAAGAGGCACATAGTTCTCGATATTATGTTCATCCTGGTGCTATGAAGATGTATCGTGACTTGAAGCATCATAACTGGTGGAGGCGGATGAAGAAGGACATTGTGGAGTATGTGACTAGGTGTCTTAATTGCCAGCAGGTGAAGTATGAGCACCAGAGGCCAGGACCTTGCGGAAGGTTGACGCGGTTTGGGTCATTGTGGATAGGTTGACCAAATCGGTGCATTTCATTCCAGTAGCTACTACATATACTTCTGAGAGGTTGGCACAGATCTACATTCGGGAGATAGTCCAGTTGCACGGTGTGTCGGTGTCCATTATATCAGATCGAGGTCCTCAGTTCACCTCGCACTTCTGGAGAGCATTGCATAGTGAGATGGGTACCAAGATAAATATCAGCACGGTATTTCACCCTCAAAATGATGGTCAGTCGGAGCGTACAATTCAGATATTGGAGGACATGCTCAGGGCATGTGTGACTAACTTCAGAGGTCAGTGGGACCAGTTCTTGCCTTTGACTGAGTTTGCTTACAATACTCGCAGGTGCGGACAAAATTCTGCAGGAGCGGAGCCGCAGGTGCGGGCCTAGGCTTCCTAGTCCATTTCTGCAGGTGTGAGACCGCATGTGCGAAAACACTGTTCAGACAGTGTGTTTTTATACACGGGATTTGAGTCATTTTCCTTATCTTCTTCTTCTTCCTTGGGACGATTTTCACCATTTTAGAGGGGCAAACGACCTGATTATTGAAGGTAAGTAAATTATACTCTAATATTAACTTCATGCATGGATTACTAGCTTAATTAACTACCTAAATTAGTGAAAAATCAAGAATTGGGTAGTAACCTAGGGCTTTCAATAATTTGAGAATTTACCCGTGAATTTGCTATGAAATCAAGTAAAAGTCGTATATTAATGATCCTTAGGCTTTGGGTGAGTATTTCCTTCGAGAATTATTGAAATCCGAGCATGCGGGCATGGGGTCGGATTTTAGATTTTCTTCAGGAATGGTGAATTTGTCTAAGTAATAGGACAATTCCATGCTTTGAATATAAATTAATGTATTTGTATAACATTTGGCTAGTTTCGAGTCCTCGGGTGTAGAGTTCGGAGTTTCGGGCGCGTTCTCGGTCCGAGTAAATTTGACGCAAGGTGAGTCTCCTTTCTAACCTTGTAAGGGAGAAATGTCCCCCTAGGTGATTTAAATGCTATATGTGATAATTTGTGGGGGCTACGTACGTACACAGTGACGAGAGTCCGTACGTAGCGACTATTACTATTATGTCCGGGTAGTTAGGCCCATACCATGCCTTGTGTTTTACTTGATATGAATTGTATGCTTAATGAATTAATGATACATGTTGCTTATTTCCCCGAAGTTATGGAATTTGAGAAAAACTTGTAAGAAATTGTTCACTGAAAAGTATTTTCTTTTAAAAGTAATAATGTGTGTGCATGTGACCGCTTCGCAATTTATATTCCGCGAGCAGAGTGTGATTTCCCCCACTCTTGTGGGATGGGCCGTACCACGGCGGATTGAGAGATGCACTTTTGGTACGGGGCGTTCGATCCTCGACAGTGCATAGATGTGAGTACTTTGTGGAGAGGTGCACTTTTGGTACGGGCCGTTCGATCCTCGGCAGCGCACGAACATGACTATCTTATGACTTCGGCCGATTGTCCTTACCCTCCATGCGTATGATTTAATTGTTACTAAATTCATGGACATTGATTTGACAGATATTTGGGGGAAAGTGAAGTGGTAATTGTTTTACTTATTCCCAGTACCTTTCTTGGGTTTCAGTACCTTACATATATATTTGTTGCTTCGATGTCTTTACATGCCTACCGTTTCTATTATAATCTGTTAAATTATATTGTTTGACCTTAGTGAGTTTCATGTCGACTTATCGTCACTACCTCTTTGAGATTAGGCGGGATACTCACTGGGTACATATATATTTATGTACTCATGCTACACTTCTGTACTTAATTGTACAGGTTCTGAGGATGGTGCTTCTGGTTATCCGACCGGAGCTTGACGTATATTTTGGACCTGACTCCACGGTGAGATGCCTCCATTGACGATTCTCAACAGTACTATAGAGTTATCTTTTGTTTATTTCTGTCTACTTCTTTCAGACAGCAGTACAATTTGTATCATCTTTTGTATGTTTTACTAGTTCACCTGTTGACTTGTGACACTAGTTCCTGGCACACACATAGTAGACTCTATATTTTGGGACTGTATATATTGATTCATGATCATTGTGGTTGTATTTACTTAAGTTGGTTAACGTATCCGCTTTTATGTAAATGATCCAAGCTTAAAATTTTGGAAATATGTGGGGTTGGTATGTAAAAAAAAAGGATAATCTCACTAGTAAACAATTGTTGACTTGCCTGACTCCGGTGTTGGACACCATCACGACCTGTGTTGGATTTTGGGTCGTGATAACTGTCAAGTATGAAAACAAATAAGAGGGCTCATGTTTACCTCCACACATAAGAAGATAATTAGCATGCCTCAAACACAAATTTCAGAGAATTTTCAAAAGGTTCTAGACCAGGATATCTAGGTGAGCATAACAAACAGAGGATATGCAACATTATTTTAAAACGAAGTGACATAAACATAATCAGTTCGCCTACTAATTTTAGAACCTGTTGAACCTGGGCAGTCACAAAGAAACAAAAACATAGTTTTACAGCTTTATAAGACTTTTATTACCTAAGGCTTGCCTAGGAGTGGATCTGTAATACCCTATAAACATGCAATCAGAATTCTAGGAACTTGGTATTAAAACAGTTTGAACTTATTAAGTCCTATAGGCATGCTGGTCTAGGTGCTGAATATCAAGAAATCGATTCCATACATATTTATCCTAAAACATGGTGTCTAGGCGTTGGGGCTGCTTTTAAGCATCCTTATAGATAGGATGGTTACTGATTTAGGCGACGTAGACATGGTTTAAAGCAAATATAAACACAGTCCTAAAGCAGGATTTCTAACGCACATAAAGAATGAACATTTTATTAGGCAGAATTACAACAGTAACTTAGTAACATGATTTCTAGGTGAACATGATTATGCAGAAGCATAATTTCGTGATAAATGAGGTAATGAGCCTATAACATGTTTTCCAATATGCAAAACCAGTAAACGTAATTATCTTAAGGCAGGGTTTCTAATGCAAATAACACCATAGTCCTACAATATGATCTCTAATGCAAGTAACATAATATAGGTCTAAAGGCATGATCTTTACTGCAAATAAGCATAGTATAAACCTAAAGCATGATTTCTACCCAATTTCCTCACAAAAATCGTAGATGAATCCCTCGCCTTTTACTAACTTCCCCAATATCTATTTACAAAGATAATTATTACAGACCAGAATTGAATGAATTACATAAATAAATATATGCTATACTATAGGGAGCCTGCAGATAGGTCAAAGTAAACCTGGAGACACCAGGGCTTCAAAACAGTCTCAGATACCAAGAGTCTCATAGCCAATAGGGTGTCCTGGTGTGTCAAAGTTCCCTAAAGGCCTAAGGGATCCCAGGAAATGCTCACACAAAGATCCTTTGAATAAGGAAGTGATTATGTGCAGTGTGGAAAAGGCCAGCCCCAGTGTGCCAAAGTTCGGAGGAATCTCATGGATTCCTAGGCAGTACACATACAGGAGGGGCAGAACTTAAGAATCTAAGAGTAGAGGTGAGTGCTTGACATAGTTTTGAAAGAACTTGTTAAAGACACCGTAGAGATAACACTTATAGGAGTGAAAAGGTTTTCAGGAATAGAAACATTTTTAGGAAAAAATCCAAGAGTGAAAAACATTTTTGAAATCAATTCTAAAAGAATAAAGATTCAACATACAACCACACAAACTTAGAGTGCTCAGACTCACAACCATTCAGCAATCAGTTTTACAAACAGGGGTCAAGGGGTTGGGAACATAGAGAGCTTCACATCAGGAACACATGAACATGGTCTAAGGGGAGCATATGGAACAACAACTGTATAGAATAACGAGGAGTCTACTGATTCAGGGACTTGACAAGTCAGTCATGGTAAAAGGCAATTAAAATATAGAGACAGCGTGGGAATAGCCATGTTGAAGACAGGGGTGCATTAGTCATACCAATTAGGATCAATTAAATACATTAGGAGTCTAATACACTAACATGAGCAGACTAGTTAAGGGAGTAAACAGTAACTGAAAAAACATGCAAACAAGACAAATGAGATCTGGGCATGCTCGATTAAACACTTGAAATGGAGAGGGTAAAACTTAAACATACTGGGTAAAGCAGTAAACAGGAAGACAATTAAATACATAGTCAATTAACCAGTGTAGGAATAGACATGGATTTACATAAAGGAACATATAAAGTTGAGTTTCAGAAATGAACTAGAGACATACCAGTTAAGGAAATAAAGTGCAGAATGTAAAGCAAGTAGAGTTCCATTGTCTAGCCTTGGCTTTCAGCCGGCTAGACCAACAGTTAGCACAAGTAGCAGAGAAAGAAGAGAGAATTTTAGAGTGTGTGTATTCTGAACTACTGTTCGTGTTTGAGGTAATACAAGAGTGTATATATATATATATATAGTACTTAGGGAGTGGAACAAGTAAGTTAAAGAGAATCAAAGTTCAATCACTTAAGGATCAACCAACCAAATCACATAATCAATTCATATAAGGAGTCCGGAAAAGATCTCTTTAATCTGAGAATAGTCAATTAACAGTCATAGCAAGGCTCAATTAAGGTAATGAATCAAAATCATACCAAATAGGGAGTCAGTAAAAATCCCCCAAACTACTGCCCACTAATTAAGGCAAATAAAATAGGGAAAACATGTCACAAATAAGGAAACCAGTAAATTCCAGCACACGAATTTTAACAGGGTAATTAATAAGAAAAAATCAGTAAAAATCTTCAAAGAGTACTAATTTTATAGGAAAAAATTATTTGAATCCTCAGATAGTAATCAACCAAGTAAGAACCCCAAAGGGTTTTGACTTTAACAAGAAAGAAATCGTTCAAATTCTTAACAGAAGTCGATCAAGTAGAAACCTCACAAAATACTAATTTTAACAGGGAAAATCGTTTAAGCTCCTAAATAGAATAAGTTAATATGACTGGTTTGCAGAGATAAGCACAATATCGAAATAAAAAATTGAATAAATAAGTGTAACACACAGAAACATACACGAGGATCAGTCAAGCTAGTAATGAAATAATTAGTTTAAACACTAAAAAAGTTAGGAAGAATACCCTTTTGAAAAATACTTAAGGCAAACCCTAATTTCACAACAAAGTAAATGGAATCGAAATAGTTAACCAAAACAGGAGAACTTCAAGGGAAAGCACCGGATAACAATCGAACCGATTCAGATCTACAAAGATCTAAACGGATTCGAGTAGTCGTAAACCAGGGTTTTCAGAAAATAGTAGAGATGAAAGAAACTCGGTCAAAACTATGGATTCGAACTAAAAATAGGAGGAAACCAATACTCACAAACGAGAAAGGCCATAGATAGGCCGATAAATAATTTTCAGGAAGAATTCGGTTGGCTTTCCTTGAGATCTCCTCAAGGAATTATGAAATCAAAGAGTCAAGGAGTACAGGAGACCAGAGGTGGTCGGAGAAGGCACGGGAACACCATAGAAGGGGGTTCTCGCCGGTGACGACATTTAGGGTTAGGGGTGAGTTGAGAGAGAATGGAGGAGGAGGTATTCAAAGGCGGCCGAGTTGAAGAAGTGACTAGGGGTTAGGGTTGGTTGGAGGTTAATTATGGTAAGGTTTATTGTGGACCGTTGATCTAAAAGATCAACAACCACGATTTGATGGGGGTTTGGGTCGGGTACGTGCAGGTTGGGCTTAAGGGTATTTGGGATATGATTAAAATCTGGGCTGGGGTAACAATATGGGGTAGGTCCGAAATTGAACCAAATTAAAAGAGGCTACTTGTTAAATACCCACTTAATCGATAAAATGATTTGTAAAAATAGTTAGTAAATGAGAATAAAATGATTTCTATGCATAAAAATGATGAAAAATAATTACTCAACATTTTAAAAATACAGTGAGCCATTTTCTGGTAAAATAATGCAATAATGTACGCATGGGCTACAATTGCAAAGTTATTATAATTGTAGCCCAAAAAATGTAAATGTGGATATTTGTGCAAATAGTTCAAGCTTAATATAAATATAAATAGTAGAATTAAGTCATAAAATTGTTATAAAATCATTTGTGATGCAATTAGTAATTATTTATATAAATAAAAGTACTGGGATTAAATTTAAAAAATGTAGAAATTATACGCATTTAAACATATTATAGGGGAAAACTGGGTATCAACAACTGCCCCTCTTTACCCGGGAAGGATGAAAGAGTTATCTGGTAAAGATATGATGGCCAATATTGACCGAGCAAGGTATTTTGAGAGACATAGGCCGCACTTTGGTTTCTGAGCTGCCTACATATCCTTGGTTTTATAGGAATCAGGCCGTGTGTATTTCTGGATTCATAGGCGGAGTATACTGATGAAGTTACCACAATGATGGTCAAGAAATTTCGGGATAGGTGAAGGATGGTTATGGTGATTGGTCAGGTTTGAGATAATATGAAGGAAATGGAGCGCGATTGCTCCCGTTGGGGGTAATGGTTTCTCATCGAGTCACCTACAAGTAAAAGATGCTACAAGCGTATATTTGTGCGAAAATGTAAACATGATGCAGATTCCCTTCGGACCATGAGAATTGTCTTTTGACGGTTGAGGATGACGTCCTTAGAGTCTTAGACCATGATGTTCTAGGCCATGAATTGTTTGATGAGGGATTCACAGGCCATGAAATGATGTTCTCGGGCCATGAAAATGGTGCCTTCGAACCATGACGCCTTTGAATAATGATATGCAACTTTGAGAGATCCTTAGGCCATGGCATGGTGTATTCCGGCTATGAGGATGATGCCTTTAGACTATGACGCCTTTGGACAAGTTGGCGATATTTTAGCCCATGAGATGCGATGATAATGTTAAGAGAAACAAGACAAGTCTTAGTCTTGTGAAGTTGAGGGCAGAGCTTAGCCTGAAAGAAGAGCAAATAGATAATGCTGGAGAGACAGCGCTTAGTCATCGACAAATAAAAAGGCAATGATTGGCCTTATGCAAATATGGAGGTAGAGTTTAGCCTCATGCAAATGAAGGCAGAGCTTAGCCGTATGCAAATATGGAGGCAGGGCTTAGCCTTATGCAGATGGAGACGGAGCTTAGTCTCATGCAAGATTTGGGACAGGACTTAGTCCCATGCAAATGAAGGTAGAGCTTAGCCTTATGCAGATGGAGACATAGCTTAGTCTCATGCAAGATTCGTGACAGGGCTTAGTCCCATGAAAGTGAAGGAAGAGCTTAGCCTTATGCAAATATGGAGGCAGAGCTCAGCCTCATGCAGATGGAGATAGATCTTAGTCTCATGCAAGATTTGGGACAGGGCTTAGTCCCATGTAAGTGAATGCAGAGCTTAGCCTTATGCAAATATGGAGGCATGGCTTAGCCTCATGCAGATGGAGACAAAGCTTAGTCTTATCCAAGATTTGGGACAGGGCTTAGTCCTATGCAATGAAGGTAGAGCTTAGCCTTATGCAGATGGAGACAGAGCTTAGTCTCATTCAAGATTCGGGATAGGTCTTAGTCTCATGCAAGATTCAGGACATGGCTTAGTCCCATGCAAATGAAGGCAGAGTTTAGCCTTATGCAAATATGGAGGCAGGGCTTATCCTCATGCAAATGGAGACAGATCTTAGTCTCATGCAAAATTCGGGACAGGGCTTAGTCCCATGCAGGTGAAGGCAGAGCTTAGCCTTATGCAAATATGGAGGCAGGGCTTAGCCTCATGCAGATGGAGACAGAGCTTAGTCTCATGCAAGATTCACGACAGGGCTTAGTCACATGCAAATGAAGGCAGAGCTTAGACTCATGCAGATGGAGACAGAGCTTAGTCTTATGCAAGATTCGGGACAGGGCTTAGTCCCATGCAAATGAGGACAGAGCTTAGCCTTATGCAAGATTTGGGACAGGGCTTAGTCCCTTGCATAATAGAATAAATGGCCAATGATAGCAGAGTTTTCTTAGCTGGGAGTGGATTCAGTATCGTTGTTGTTATTAAGTTTGTGATTTCTAGGCGTGCATATTCCTTGTTCCTGCATTCAAAGAAAAATTGTGAGTTCTGTAAGGAGGAGGTTGGTTCGTGCCTCCGTCGGCTTTCTTGACTTGCTTTGCTTGGTCTGAAGTTCCTGTTCAGATTATTGGGGGGTAGAGTTTGCTAAACAGAGTTATTTCAAAAGCAAGCATGCGTAATTTTCAAAGACATAGCAAAATATTTTTTTTTGAGAAGTTGGTTAGATGAACCAATGATTGTGACACAATCCGAGACCTTGTGACTTCTCCTGCCGTGGAATTTTGAGGGTACTCCTCAAAATTTTGCCCCAGTTAGATGGATAAATATCACTGACTATTGTACATGTTGCGATCGGCTGAACTTGCTTCGAAATTTTGAGGGTCCTCCTCAAAATTATGCCCCAGCTTCTAATTGTAGGGGGAAATAAGATTTTTATTGAATTGTGACTGAACCCACAAGGCTGCCTACGTATCCCCTCTTAAACGGGAATCAGGTTGAGTGTAGTTCAGTTTACATCATTTGCGGAAACATAAACAATGACACATAGTATCGCTTGACTGCATCTGAATTGATTGGTTTTGGCCAGACTTCTCCACCATTTCTGCGAGTATTAGGGATCCTCCTATAAATAATCTATGAACCATGTAAGGACCTTGCCAGTTGGGAGAGAATTTCCCTTTGGCTTCATCTTGATGCGGGAAGATCTTCTTCAACACCAGCTGCTACGGTGTGAATTGTCTTCGCTTGACCCATCTGTTGAAAGCTCTGGACATTCTATTCTGATAAATCTAGTCGTGACATACTGTATTCATCCTCTTTCCATCTATGAGGGCTAGCTGCTCATAACGGTTCCTTATCCATTCTGCATCACTGAGCTCAGCTTCCTGTATGATCCTCAAAGAAGGAATCTCCACTTCGGCAGGAATAACAGCTTCAGTACCGTAAACCAGTAAGTAGGGAGTTGCCCTGGTTGATGTGCAAACTATGGTACGGTATCCCAGTAAAGCAAATGGTAGCTTCTCGTGCCATTGTTTGTGATTTTTTACCATCTTTCTCAGTATCTTCTTGATATTCTTGTTGGCGGCTTCTATAGCTCCATTCATCTGAGGTCTATAGGCTATGGAATTCTTGTGCTTGATCTTGAAGGTCTCACACATGGATTTCATCAGATCGCTGTTGAGATTGGCGGCATTGTCAGTGATGATGGACTCCGGAACTCTGAATCGGCAAACAATCCGGTCGCGGACAAAATCTGCTATGACTTTCTTAGTCACTGCCTTGTAAGATGTTGTTTTGACCCATTTGGTGAAGTAATCAATAGCTACCAAGATGAACTGATGCCCATTTGAGGCGGTGGGCTCGATTGGACTGATGACATCCATTCCCCAGGCGGCGAATGGCCAAGGTGATCTTGTTGCATTGAGCTCATTTGGCGGAACTTTTATCAAATCTGCATATACTTGACATTGGTAGCATTTTTGGACATACCGGATGCAATTTGTCTCCATGGTCATCCAGAAATAACCGGCCATGAGTATCTTCTTGGCCAAGACAAAACCATTCATATGTGGGCTGTAGGTTCCGGCATGTATCTCTTCTAGAAGCTTAGAAGCTTCTTTCGCATCGACGCACCTCAACAATCTCAAATCAGGAATTCTTCTATATAGGGTTCCTCCACTGTGGAAGAAATTGTTGGACAATCTCCGAAGCGTGCGTTTCTGAGTATGGTTTGCATGCTCCGGGTATTCCCCTTTTGTCAGATACCTTTTGATGTCATGGAACCAAGGCTTCCCATCTGTTTCTTCTTCAACATGAGCATAATATACCGGCTGACTATGGATCCTTACTGGGATAGGATCAATGAAGTTCTTGTCTGGATACTGTATCATTGATGACAAAGTGGCCAATGCATCAGCAAACTCGTTCTGAACCCTGGGAACATGCCGAAACTCTATCTTCGTGAACCTCTTTCTCAATTCTTGCACATGGTGCAGATATGACAGTATCTTGGAATTCTTGGTGGCCTATTCTCCTTGTACCTGGTGCACAAGCAAATCTGAATCGGCGATTACCAACAGCTCCTGAATATTCATGTTGATGGCTATGTTGAGCCTAGGATGCAAGCTTCATACTCTGCCATATTGTTGGTGCAGGGAAATCTGAGTTTAGCAGATACCGGATAATGTTGGCCAGTTTTCGATATCAAGACATCTCCAATATCGACTCCTTTGAAATTTGTCGCTCCGTCAAAGAACATCCTCCAACCGTCGTAGTATTCAGCAATATCCTCCCCTATGAATAACACTTCTTCATCGAGAAAATATGTTTTCAGGGGTTCGTATTCTCCTTCCACAGGGTTTTCATCAAGATGATCTGCTAGTGCATGTCCTTTGACTGCTTTCTGAGTTACATAAACAATGTCGAACTCACTCAACAAGATTTCCATTTAGCCAGCTTGCCAGTGGGCATAGGTTTTTTAAAGATATATTTCAGGGGATCCATCCTTGATATGAGATACGTTGCGTAAGCATAGAAGTAATGCCTCGGCTTTTGAGCTATCCAGGTCAGGGCGCAACAGGTACGTTCCAATAGAGAGTACTTCGCTTCATATAGAGTGAATTTCTTACTCAGGTAATAGATAGCTTGTTCATTTCTCCCTGTCTCATCGTGTTGTCCCAGAACGCAGCCGAAGGCTCCATCTAACACTGCGAGGTAGAGTAGCAAAGGTTTGCCTGGATCTATCAGGACCAAAACTGGTGGTGTTGATAGGTACTCCGTGATTTTTTCGAAAGCCCTTTGACAATCTTCGGTCCAACAAGTTGCAGCATCATTCTTCAACGTCTTGAAAATTGGCTCACATATGACTGTGGACTGGGCTATGAACCGGCTGATGTAGTTTAGCCGTCCTAGAAAACTCATTACATCTTTCTTACTCTTCGGCGGTGGCAGCTCCTGGATGGATTTGACTTTTGATGGATCTAATTCTATCCTTCGGCGGCTGACAATGAACCCAAGTAACTTTTCGGCAGGGACCCTGAATGCACACTTTGCAGGGTTTAATTTCAGGTTGTACTTCTGCAATCTGTCGAAAAACTTCCTCAAATCTTCTATATAATATGTGGCCTTCTTGGATTTTATGATGACGTCGTCCACATACACCTCGATCTCCTAATGTATCATGTCATGAAAAATGGTAGTCATAGGCCTCATTTAGGTGGCCCCAGCATTATTTAGACCGAATGGCATCATCCTGTAACAGTACACCCCCCATGGTGTAATAAAGGCTATTTTCTCTGTGTCTTCTTCGTCCATCCAAATCTGATGATAACCGGCGATGCAATCTACAAAGGACTGGAGTTCGTGCTTGGCACAGTTGTCGATCAGAATGTGTATGTTTGGTAGAGGGAAATCATCCTTGGGACTTGCTTTGTTTAGATCCCGATAATCAACACAGACTCTGACTTTCCAATCTTTCTTTGGAACTGGCACGATGTTGGCTAACCAAGTTGGGTATTCAACTACCCTGAGGACATTGGCCTTGATTTGCTTGGTGACCTCCTCTTTGATTTTCAGACTCATATCAGGCTTGAATTTTCTGAGTTTCTGCTTTACTGGCGGACGCATTGGGTTTGTGGGCAACTTGTGAGCCACAATAGATGTACTTAACCCGGTCATATCATCGTATGACCATGCAAAGATGTCCTCATACTCTTTCAGGAACCGCATGTACTCTTCTTTTTCTGATGGTGATAAGTGAATGCTGATGCGGGTCTCCTTGATAGTTTTGGAATCTCCTAAGTTGATTATATTAGTTTCATCCAGGTTAGACTTGGTCTTGTTCTCAAAATCCTCTACTTCCCTGACAATTTCCTCGGGTATGACATCCTTTCCTTCTGAATCACTATCCTTTTGTTGCGTTGCCTCATTACATGTCACAGTTGTTGGTTCATCAAGATAGGAAATAGTAATGCTGTATAGATAAAGATATGAGATAAAATGATAATAATAAATATCGATCCATTGAAACATAAAAGCGATTTTCAATAATTTAAACAATGTTTTGGAACGCTGGAGGTTTTATTTAAAACAAATGCAAAAGGAAATCATTTTCTTAGAAAACAACAAAATAAACATTGTTGTTCAGCCCTGCTACCGCGGGACTCGTAGGGCCCTGGATGGTCTGACAGTCCAATTCTTGAGGGATCATCCTTTCTCATTGCTTGGATGGTAGGGCCTTCCTTCCCATCCTCCTCGACAATTACTCAACAGTCCATGTCATCATCCTCTAGGAACAAGTTCTTAAAGGTGGCCAGTGCTTCTTCCTCCTCTGATCCCCCTATGATGTCGGTCTGACTCAGGTGTGGTACAGGCTTCTCAAGTGGATAGTACGGACCACGCCAAAGTGGTGACCAGTCATTGTATTCTTTCCATGTGTACTGATACCCTAGCCCAAAGGTTGTACCATGATGTTTCAACTGTATTGGCTTGGAGATACCCTGAAGGTTTTTGCCGAGACCCTTGCCGGGTTCATATCCTCTCCACGCTAGTATACTTTCTATTTTGCTGCTCCACCACTTATCTTTCTTAATTGCATTGACCCGCTCGATATAATGATAAGTTTCTCCCCCGAGCCTTCTTCTATTCTCAACCACCGGGATAGTCTGGCGGTTGTAAATGGGGTTGCTCCCATCTCCGTGGATAATCACCTCTTGATGGTTCCATTCGAACTTCACTGCCTGATGCAAAGTTGATGCCATAGCCCTAGCAGCGTGTATCCATGGCCATCCCAACAATAGTTTATAGGATGCGGATATGTCTAGCACCTGAAATTCGACATCAAACCATGTAGGCTCCATCTGTAAACAGAGATTGATTTCCCCAATGGTAGCCCTCGGAGACCCGTCAAATGCCTTCACGTTCATGGTCCCTTCTCGTATTTCATACGGGCCTTTGCCCAACCTCTTCAGTGTTGTCAATGGGAAAATATTGAGACTGGATTCCCCATCTATCAGAATCCTGGCAATGAAATTGTCCTCACATTGCATGGTAATATGTAGTGACCTGTTATGATTCAAACCCTCGGGTGGCACCTCGTCCTCGTGGAAGGTGATTTTGTGACTTTCCAGCACTTGTCCCACCATATTGGCCATTTCTCTGCCAGTGATGTTGTTAGGTACATATGCCTTGCTTAACACCTTTAAGAGAGCATTCTTGTGAACTTCTGAATTCTGTAGCAGTGATAGGATAGAAATATGAGCAGGAGTCTTGTTCAAATGATCTGAGACTGAATACTCTTTTGCTTGCACTTTCCTCCAAAGGTCGTCCGGTCCTGTTTCAATAACGGGCGGTCCGTTAGAGGCTTGCTTACTGGATTCTCCCAAATGCTCTGGTGTATAGACTCTTCCCGTTCTGGTAATCCCTTGCGCAGCGCCAGATTCTTCTATTTTATTCTTTCGTCTTCTTCTAGCTTCGGCAACATAATCCCAAGGTATAGCCTTAGTGTTGAAAGGCGGCGTGTTTGACACTGTCACTATGAAGGGCGTGGTCACTTCCACCTCGAATGGAATATGCACAGTTGCGGGGGGTGTTATCTCAACTTCAAATAGAACTAATGCATCTATCTCAACCTCCACTGGCGGCTGTATTTGTATTATAATACGATTGAGCATGACTGTGGGTTTCTTAGGATTGTCACCCTCTTTGATAATCCCAATCGATCCCTCGGGATCCTATTCCTCATTGGTCTCTATCACATTGACACCCTCACCCCTATGATCTGGGAGGGGTTTTTTGCGGACGTTGGGTGTATCTTCTTTGGCCCGAATGACCTTATTATCAATCAAGGTCTGGATTTTATCCTTTAGTGTTTGGCACTCGTCAATGGTGTGCCCTTTCATCCCAGAATGATACGTACAAGTCTTGTTTGGGTTGACCCATTGGGATGGATTTTCCATGGTCGCAGCAGGGATAGGAGTGACATAACCGACAACCTTCATCCTTTTACAGTTGGTCAATGGGTTCAGCAATGGCAGTGTATTGTCTAGGTGGTTTTCAGACAAAGTTAGGCCGAGGTCTTGGGTAGTTTGGGCAGGTTGGAGGTGACTGAAAGTGAGATGGTTGGGAACTATATGTGTGATAAGCAGTGGCTGGTTGGGAATATTTGGGAGGTGATTATTGATATATGGGTGGAGGTGCTTGGTATATAAGTGGGGAGGTTTGATATACAAGTGGGGTTTTGGGTCCTTGGGCGACCATTACTGTTCCTGCATCTTTCTTCTTCGATATACCCCCTCACTGCAGTGCTTTGTTTGTGGACTGCAACGCTTCAAATTTTGTCACCATACCGCTTTTAATGTCCTCTTCAATCCTTTCTCCGAGTTTGATGATATCGGAGAACTTGTTGTTTTCAATAACCATCAATCTTTCATAGTACTGTAGATCTTGTGCTTTGACGAAGAACTTGTTCATCTGTTCTTCGTCCAATTTGGTCTGACTTTGGATGTTTCTGACCTATAACGAGTGGCATACTCACGGAAGGTCTCAGTGGGCTTCTTCTTTAAGTTCTGAATGTAGAAGACATACGGCGCATTCTTTGTGTTAAACCTGAATCTGTCCATGAAGTCAGACGCCATACTCACCCAGTTGGCCCACTTCTTAGGATTTTGGCTGATATACCAGGACAAAGCATCTCCCGTAAGGATCCTCATAAAAAGCTTCATCCGGATCTTTTCATCTTTTACGACCTCGACAAGCTTGTCACAATAGGTCCTTAGATGAACCCTAGGATCACCTGTATCATCAAACATCTCGAACTTGGGAGGTTTGTAACCCTCCGGTAATTCTACATCTGGTTGTATGTACAGGTCTTCATAATTCAGACCTTCTATCCCTTTGCCTCCTTCGACGCCTTGAACCCGACTTGTCAACTTCTTGAGCTCTTCAGCCAGGTTCTTAATGAGCAGGTCCTTTTCAGTAGATTCCGGTACATAGGATATGGTTGAGTGGAGTGAGGTAAGGTCTCCACATATATAGGGTTGTTTTGGTGACCTGGAGTCTGAGTACAATGGTGATCATTGGTGGAATTCTAGGGTTCAACAATGACTGGTGGAGTATTTTGTGGAGTATGGTAGGTGTTTTGCTGGTACTGTGGTGGGGTTGTATAATGGTGAGGTGAAGGAGGATTCTGTGGGCGTTTGTTGGGTGTGTTTTGCGGTGGTGCGGGGTTCTGAGTGTTTGAATGGTTGACATCTAGGATATTGAGTATGAGGGATAGATTTTCTAAGTTCCGGGCCTGCTCGATCTCACCCTGGAGTTCTAGTATTTTCTGCTCAACTCGTGATAGCACATCATTCGGGGCCTGAGTACTTCCGCCATCAAAAGCTTCTACATGTTCAACATGTGGGTTGTTGTCTCTTCTGGTGTTGTTCAAATCATCCATCTTTCCCTTCTCTTTGCCTTTTGGGGAAGTCCTAAGTTTGTTAGCCTATAGGATCACATCTGTACAATGCCAGATAATCCTTCCTCAACTAGAGGGGTTACACGTGGCATTAGCGCACAGGTCATCATGTCCTTTTACTACCCAATTACCCCTCTCTTAGCGGTTATATAAGCGATTTTAATTAACAAACTCTAGGTGTGCTTTACCCGTCCTTTCCTTAGGGTCCCAGAGATATTAAAGACCTCTAATTTTAGGCAGTTCTACACTCTTCTAAGGTGTTTAAAAGGGAAAATCTAAGCGACAACAAACAACATATAGGACTGCCAAGTATGAAAACAAATAAGAGGGCTCATGTTGACCTCCACACATAAGCAGATAATTAACACGCCTCAAACACAGATTTCAGAGAATGTTCAGAAGGTTCTAGAACAGGATATCTAGGTGAGCATAACAAACAGAGAATATGCAACATTGTTTTAAAATGAAGCGACATAAACCTAATCAGTTCACCTACTGATTTTAGAACCTGTTGAACCTGGGCAGTCACAAAGAAACAAAAACATAGTTTTACAGCTTTATAAGACTTTTATTACCTAAGGCATGCCTAGGCGTGGATCTGTAATACCCTATAAACATGCAATCAGAATTTTGGGAACTTAGTATTAAAACAGTTTGAACTTATTAAGTCTTATAGGCATGCTGATCTAGGTGTTGAATATCAAGAAATCGATTCCATACATATTTATCCTATAACATGGTGTCTAGGCGTTGGGGATGCTTTTAAGCATCCTTATAGACAGGACGGTTAATGATTTAGGCGATGTAGACATGGTTTAAAGCGAATATAAACACAATCCTAAAGAAGGATTTCTAATGCATAAAAAGAATGAACATTTTATTAGGCAAAATTACAGCAGAAACTTAATAACATGATTTTTAGGTGATCATGATTATGCAGAAGAAGAATTTCATGATAAATGAGGTAATGAGCCTATAACATATTTTCTAATATGCAAAACCAGTAAACGTAATTATCTTAAGGTAGGATTTCTAATGCAAATAACACCATAGTCCTACAACATGATCTCTAATGCAAGTAACATAATATAGGTCTAAAGGCATGATCTTTACTGCAAATAAGCATAGTATAAACCTAAAGCATGATTTCTACCCAATGTCCCCACAAAAATCGTAGGAGAATCCCTACCCTTTTACTAACTTTCCCAATATCTGTTTACAAAGATAATTATTACAGACCAAAATTGAATGAATTACATAAATAAATATATGCTATACTATAGGGAGCCTGCAGATAGGTCAAAGTAAACCTGGAGACACCAGGGCTTCAAAACAGTCTCAGATACCAAGAGTCTCATAGCCAATAGGGTGTCCTGGTGTGTCAAAGCTCCCTAAAGACCTCAGGGATCCCAGGCAATGCTCACACCAAGATCCTTTGAATAAGGAAGTGATTATGTGCAGTGTGGAAAAGGCTAGCCTCAGTGTGCCATAGTTTGGAAGAATCTCATGGATTCCTAGGCAGTACACACACCGGAGGGGCAGAACTTAAGAATCTAAGAGTAGAGGTGAGTGCTTGACATAGTTTTGAAAGAACTTGTTAAAGACAGTGTAGAGATAACACTTATAGGAGTGAAAAGGTTTTCAGGAATAGAAACAATTTCAGGAAAAAAGCCAGGAGTGAAAAACAGTTTTGAAGTCAATTCTAAAAGAACAAAGATTCAACATACAACCACACAAACTGAGAGTCTCAGACTCACAACCATTCAACAATCAGTTTTACAAACAGGGGTCAAGGGTTTGGGAACATAGAGAGCTTCACATGAGAAACACATGAACAGGGTCTAAGGGGAGCATATGGAACAACAACTGTACAGAAAAACTAGGAGTCTACTGATTCAGGGACTTGACAAGTCAGTTATGGTAAAAGGCAATTAAAACATAAAGACAACGTGGGAATAGTCATGTTGAAGACAGGGGTGCATTAGTCATACCAATTAGGATCAATTAAATACATTAGGAGTCTAAGACTCTAACATGAGCATACTAGTTGAGGGAGTAAACAGGAACTGAACAAACATGCAAACAAGACAAATGAGATCTAGCCATGCTCAATTAAACACTTGAACTGGAGAGGGTAAAACTTAAACATACTGGGTAAATAAGTAAATAGGAAGACACTTAAATACATAGCCAATTAACCAGTGCAGGAATAGGCATGGATTTACATAAAGGAACACATAAAGTTGAATTTCAGAATTGAACTAGAGACATACATGTTAAGGAAACAAAGTGCAGAATGTAAAGCAAGTAGAGTTCCACTGTCTAGCCTTGGCTTTCAGCCAGCTAGACCAATAGTTAGCACATGTAGCAGAGAAAGAAGAGAGAATTTTAGAGTGTGTGTGTATTCTGAACTACTGTTCGTGTTTGAGGTAATACAAGAGTGTATATATATAGTACTTAGGGAGTGGAACAAGTAAGGTAAAGAGAATCAAAGTTCAATCAATTAAGGATCAATCAACCAAATCACATAATCAATTCATATAGGGAGTCCGGAAAAGATCTCTTTAATTGGGGAATAGTCAATTAACGGTCATAGCAGGGTTCAATTAAGGTAATGAATCAAATTCATACCATATAGGGAGTCAGTAAAAATCCCCCAAACTACTGCCCACTAATTAAGGCAAATAAAATAGGGAAAACATGTCACAAATAAGGAAACCAGTAAAATCCCACCACACAGATTTTAATAGGGTAATTAACAAGAAAAAATGAGTAAAAATCTTCAAAGAGTACTAATTTTATAGGAAAGAATTATTTGAATCCTCAAATAGAAATCAACCAAGTAAGAATACCAAAGGGTTCTGCCTTTAACAAGAAAGAAATCGTTCAAATTCTTAACAGAAGTCGATCAAGTAGAAATCTCACAAAATACTGATTATAACAGGGAAAATCGTTTAAGCTCCTAAATAGAATAAGTTAATAGGACTGGTTTGCAGATATAAGCACAATATCGAAACAAAAAATTGAAAAAATAAGCGTAACACACAGAAACATACACGAGGATCAGTCAAGTTAGTAAAGAAATAATTAGTTTAAACACTGAAAAAGTTAAGAAGGAAACCCTTTTGAAAAATACTTAGGGCAAACCCTAATTTCAAAAGAAAGCAAATGGAATCGAAATAGTTAACCAAAACAGGGGATCTTCAAGGGAAAACACCAGATAATACTCGAAACGTTTCAGATCTACAAAGATCTAAACGGATTCGAGTAGTCGTAAACCAGGGTTTTCAGAAAATAGTAGAGATGAAAGGAACTCGGTCAAAACTATGGATTCGAAATAAAAATAGGAGGAAACCAATACTCACAAACGAGAAAGGCCATAGACAGGCCGGTAAACAATTTTCAGGCAGAATCCGGTTGGTTTTCCTTGAGATCTCCTCAAAGAATCATGAAATCAAAGAGCTAGGGAGTACATGAGACCAGAGGTGGTCGGAGAAGTCACATAAACACCATAGAAGGGGGTTCTCGTTGGTGACGGCGTTTAGGGTTAGGGGTGAGTTGAGAGAGAATGGAGGAGGAGGGATTCAAAGGCGGCCGAGTTGAAGAAGTGATTAGGGGTTAGGGTTGGTTGGAGGTTAATTATGGTAAGGTTTATTGTGGACCGTTGATCTAAAAGATCAACGACCACGATTTGATGGGGGTTTGGGTCGGGTAGGTGCATGTTGGGCTTAAGGGTATTTGGGCTATGATTAAAATCTAGGCTGGGGTAATAATATGGGCTAGGTCCGAAATTGAACCAAATTAAAAGAGGCTACTTGTTAAATACCCACTTAATCGATAAAATAATTTGTAAAAATAGTTAGTAAATGATAAAAAATAATTTCTATGCATAAAAATGATGAAAAATAATTACTCAACATTTTAAAAATACAGTGAGCCATTTTCTGGAAAATAATGCAATAATGTACGCATGGGCTACAATTGCAAAGCTATTGCAATTGTAACACAAAAAATGTAAATGTGGATATTTGTGCAAATAGTTCAAGCTTAATATAAATATAAACGGTAGAATTAAGTCATAAAATTGTTACAAAATCATTTGTAATGTAATTAGTAATTATTTAATATAAATAAAAATATTAAGATTAAATTTAAAAAATATAGAAATTATGAAAAAATATCGATTGATGTTAATGCATAGTTTTGAAGGATATACGCATTTAAACATATTATAGGAAAAAATTAAGTATCACCAGTGGTTATGGGAATGTGAGGGTCCATGTGTATCAATGACAGTTTGCATATAACAATTGCAAACAATGTAGGACTTTTCTGAAATGATATATATGCCCTTGGTCGACCATTTTTTCTTTTTTATATCTTTATTGTTGAATATTTTAGTATAATGCCATGACTCATCTCATATTTATGTTATTTTATTGAAAAAATCTTATATAGTTCTGTCTTACTAGGATTAAAGAAATATTTGGAGCACAAGTTTTAAGTTTTACTATGAAGAATCTATGGAAAAAATCGAAAAAACACTAAAACTCGAAAAAACCGAGAAAAATCGAGATTAAAAAACCTGACTTTTATTGGTTTGGTATTTAGATTTATTAACCCAATAAAATTGTTTTGGTTTGGTTTGGTAATTAGAAAATCCGAACCAATCCGACCCATGTACACCCCTACTACCAGACTTGACTTTCATGACAAATTCCAACCAAAATCCACTCCAGTTGTTCTTCTAGGTTATGTTTCTACACAGAAGGACTATAAACTATATGACCTTGACTCTGGGAAAACCTTTGTCAATCGAGATGTTATCTTTAAGGAAAATATCTTTCCTTTCAAATGTCCAAATGGGAAATTTCCTTCATCACAACATGATTCCTCAATACCCATGTCTACAGCTATTTCTGATGTCTTTTCTCCTTCTTCAACACTGGATCATGTGTCAGTCTCATCTACACTAGCACCTCCTACCTCACTGCCTTCATATCCAATCACCAACTTGCCAGCTTCACCTTCAGAACCTCACAATCCTCCATTCACTACCGATTCATTTCATTCTGCAGAGACAATTCCATCAAACACCTTGCTCTCTTCTTATCCCATGACCCTACTACTTCTGCCGAGCATGGCTCCCTTGCCTCAACCTACTTACCTCCATCTAGGAAGTCAGGGAGAACTAGTAAGCCACCAATTTGGTTGATTGACTATGTCCATCCACCCCTACCATCCACTTCTTCTACATCTCATCCTATCCAACATTTTGTTTCCTATAGTCACCTATCTCCTCCTTTTAGAACATCCCTTACTTCTTTTTCTGCTGATGTTGAACCATCATCTTTTCATCAAGCTAGTAAGGATGACAAATGGGTTGAAGCTATGAAACTTGAAATTAAGGCATTAGAATAGAATAACACTTGATATGTAGTTGACTTACCTGTTGGTAAAACACCCATTGGATGCAAATGGGTATATAGAATAAAATACAATGCATATGGCACTATAGAAAGATTCAAGGCCAGACTGGTTGCTAAAGGCTTTACACAACATAATGGATTGGATTTTCATCATACATTGTCTCATGTTGCTAAGCTGACTACTGTGAGGGTTGTTATTGTCAATGCTTCTCTAAAGCACTTGCCTATATTTCAGATGGATATTCATAATGCCTTTTTGAATGAAGATCTTGAATAGGAAGTTTACACGACTTTGCCTCAAGGATTTAGTAGCTAGGGGGAGCATAAGGTTTGTAGGCTAATTAAATCCCTAGATGGGCTCAAGCAGGCATCTAGGCAATGGAATTTGAAGTTGTCTCAAGCCTTGTCTTTGTCTGGTTTTAAGCAAAGCAAGCATGACTATTCTTTATTTACTAGAAATGTGGATAACAAGTTTGTTTTGATTCTGGTCTATGTAGATGATATTCTTGTTAGAGGAAATGATCTGCAGGAAATTAAACTTGCACAGAAATCTCTGCATCAACATTTTAAGATGAAAGAACTTAGAGAAGTTAGATATTTTTTAGGCATAGAATTTGCTATAAAGGAGGACATCCTTATGACTCAAAGAAAATATGCATTAGAGATTATATCCGATGCATGCTTTGCAGGTTCTAAACCTAAAGAGACACCAATGGAGCAGAACTTGAAGCTGACAAGCACTGAGTTTGATACTTGCACAAACACAAGTAAGGGAGATGAGTTGTTGGAATAAAGTGGGAGTTCTCAGAGGCTCATAGGGAGGCTTTTATATCTAACAATAACAAGGCCTGATATCTCATATGTAGTGCAATCCCTAAGTCAGTTTATGCATGCACCTAAGAAATCTCACAATGAAGCAACACTTCATGTAGTAAGGTACATCAAAAAGCAACCAGGAATGAGGCAGTTATGTCAAGTGATAGCAATGAAGAAATAGAAGCATTCTGTGATTCAGACTGGGCCTCATGTCCTATGTCAAGAAAGTCTGTTACTGGATATTGTAGCTTGGAAGTTCAACCATATCCTGCAAAGCCAAGAAGCATCACACTATATTTAGAAGCTCAGTTGAAGCTGAGTACAGAAGCATAACACACACAGTAGCTGAATTTGTGTGGTTGAAAGGTCTATTGGAAGAGCTGAATGTGAATCTAAAGCTGCCCATGAAGCTGTTCTGTGATAATAAAGCAGTATTGCAAATCTTATGTATAATGAGAGGACAAAACACATAAAGATAGACTACCATTTCCTCCGAGAAAAAATTCAAGAAGAGCTGATCAAGACATTCTATATTGCCAGTAAAGAACAAGTAGTAGATGTGCTAACCAAAGCACTTGGACATCAACAACATGCAACATTAGTCTCCAAGTTGGGAATGAAAGACATTTTTTCATTCTCGACTTGAGGGGGAGTGTTGAAATTAGAGTTGTAAATAGTTGTACATTTATGTATTTATGTAGTACGCTTCTAGGAGGTAGTTAGTTAAGAAGTTAGTTGTTAATTTTCTCTTTCACAAAGTCGGTTGTGTTAATTAGGATAAATAGGTGATGTACAATTCATTTTCAGTCCAAGGTAGCTAACAGAAAAATTGCTTCTCATTTCTCTGCCTCTCTCTATCGTCTCTTATCCTCTCTCTCACTCAAGCTCACCAATGGCGGAACCTAGGGCTAGATTTCAACATAATTGTTATAAAGAAATCAAAACAAGAGACTTAAATGTAACGTTATATACCTCAAGAAAAGTTAGTATTAAGAAGTCAAATCTTGAAGGAGATTTCTGAAATTATTCCAAGAAAATATTATCAAACTTTTAGTAGAAGCCGACAACCAAGAGGAAATTAAGAACTTGAGTTGACAACCACAAAAGTGAGCTTCAAACCTGTAAGTATTTTTTAGATGTTAGAACTAAACACCCATGATTTCTTAACTATTTGACATAGTTATGATATTTCTTATCTCTTGTGTACGCCAAGGAGTATTTCATTACTACTGACTCAATCTTTTACGACGCTTGACAAGGACTATACACTTTTTTCTTTCATATATAATTATATGTTGTATAATCATTGTTTTGATAGTATTGATATTACTTATAAAATTTCTTAACGCATGACTCGGCATACAAGTACAATGTACGTGCGGATAAACTAGTGGGTAAGAAAGAAAAAACCTAAAAAAATATCATATCCAAACAACTCTAACAAAGACGTAACATACTATGAGATAGTGAGATTTCACCTTGTCATGAGTATCCTTATGATATATCCTTCAAATATACAAACCTTTTGATTAGGGTATATCCAGAACAAACAACTTGCGATCTCCAAAGACCAAAAGCTCACGTGAAGCTTGGATCCTGTCTTGAGCGTATAGTAGTCCTACAGATAGTAAGCCACTTGGTAATATCATTCCCACTTTGTAATTCGCACTTAGATCTCACAACTGGGAGATTGTTTGAAACATACATCTAAATGAAAGAAATAATCAGAGCCAAATGCTACAGCTCGAGCACGTCATTTTATATCACACTCAAAGGTACAAACTATGACACTATATTTCCTTATGGAACCTGGGAAAGTAAGTCTCATAGTATTCAATGCTTTTGAATCGACCTTCAAAGACCACAAGGCTCAAGTGACAATAACTCATATTGGTATTAGGCTTTTCGAATGGAAATGTGGCTCATCATTACAATTGTGTAGACAGGAAAAAAGAAAAAGAAAACACTACAATTCCTCCACACTGGAAATTTGGAAATAGTCTGTTGTCCATAGAGACCACACATGTCAACATCAGTCCCACAATCTCAAAAATGATAAGAATTTTGATTAATGGGGAAGAGTGCAACGTGAAGGTTAGGCGCACATCATGAGTTCGAACCTTTTCGTAAACAGAAGCTTATTATTCAACTGGAGATAGAGGGACATGCCTATTATCCACCAAGTTTCAAACCTTCTACCACTGGCCCTCGAGAACTTCTCAATTATCAACAAAAAAAAAAAAAAAAAAGAAAGAAGAAGGTCAGTGCAAACTGATACCATTTGCACGTAGTCTATTGCATCCATAAAGATCACAAAAGCGAATAGCAAATAGTGAAGAGTATTATGTTGCAGCGGTAAAAGAAATCATTTATAGACATCAATGATGAGAGAATTATCCAATGCAAAAGTGGGATCATCAATAAATTGGAGTAGACATAGAAGAAAAACAGACTCTGGAAATAGCATACATTGATATCTCACGTGTCAATTAGAATCTTGCCAATGGTTTCCAAGTAAATTACATTGCAAAGTGATTTCTTGAGTTGTAGTCTGCAGCATCCATGATTCTCAAACAGACACATAAATACAAATCTCCAGTTGAATATTGAGTTGGAAGTCATTTATAGATATCAAGAACAGACCAACATTCCAGTGTGAAGGTGGATCATCAAAATATTGTAGCAGATGTACAACAGATTGTATTTCCTTAAATCATCAAAAACACTGGTGGATCCTTTTCGCTGAAGAAGCAGGACAAATAAGTTATTACCGCGACTTCTAATTTCCCATTGCATTATAAGCGATATCACCTGAGTGAAACTTCTCTAGTCTTTTGATAAAAAGGAAACTACAAATATCTAACTGGTAACACATTTAGTATGAAGGCCAATTTGCACGGCTAGAATTACCAGTGGGAACTGGGAAGTTAACCAATGGTTATTTTGTTCCCAAAATTGAGTTACCACATGTAAGCTTATAACAAATTATTGACAAGCAAAACCATATTCTGATGGAAGCATTTGATTGAGGGCATTCTATACTGTATCTTCCATTCTTGATGCCCTTCCCACTTAATTTATTCCTCTGGAGTACAGTAACTTATTGTATATAGAATACAGATAAGTACAAATCCATGCGTAATAAGAACGTACAATCACCATTTGAGACTCCAGATGATCAACTTGCTCACAAGACGAAATCTGATCAAAATAATATCTTTGATAATTTAAATGCATAGTTCTTATTGTGGGTCTCAGAATAAAGGACAAGTGGACTGAAAATGCAGCAGTTCAACTGTTCAATGAATGGCCTGCTTCAGCTGTAGCCTCTGGTATCAACTGTAATATGGGAAGTACTGGGTATCAATAATATTAATTCTTCACGGGCACAAGCTGTGCATAATGCTTCAAATGAACTGAACCAAAATAGTGATTTTATGACATCTCTACTGCAAAAGTTGAACTGCAGCTATAGCTGGAATTTTCTCTCGCAGTTTCTGAGTTACAGCCACACGAACAGTAATTACACCTGCCGCAGGACCTGTGATTCGGACTTTAATTATTGGCTCCTCAATTGCTACTAGTTCTAAAGTTCCACCAGCTGCCCCAACGAGATATGGCCTTAATTCTTCAAGAACCTAAAAAGGATATTGAAAGTAAAAACTGAGGTAAGAAACCTGAGGGGAGAAAGCGAAAGAAGAAAAATAGATAAATGCAACACACGACAGATTTAATGTATGTTAGCATATTGATAAAACCCTAGGTCTTTTAATCTAGAAAGTCAGCACAGAAGTCTAAGATTATATAGTGTATGTATAGATGTAATCAAGACCTTTGTCATTCACAGACCAGACTTAATGGAAATGGGCAATGAGCCAATGACAGAGCTTGTATCTGTGCTGCGAATCAAGGTATAACCTTCCCCACCTTCCTTCTAAGAACTAAGAGTGGTGATTCATATAGTTATAGCAATACGCATCCAACACTGACACAATTTGGAATATGCAGAATGTCGTATGCTGGAGCATCCAGTGAATGCTCTGTCCGTGATAATATTTATAAATTTGGACCAAATCAACTAAATCATTTTGATTTGTTAGATAAGACTGTAAGTCTTCTTCACCAAAGGATGATAACAAATACTTCTCAAGGGAAAGAGAAGATGTGGACAAAACTTAATGCAATTTTACTACCACCATTATGCTAATGGTGGACTCTGGACTCCCAAAGAAAGATATGATGTCACCGCTAGATTTGGCAATTACAGATTTCTTCAGTACAGACATACCCAGTCTATCAAAAATATCTCAATAAAGATATTTTTTCTGCCACGGAAACTTAACGAGAAGATTTAAACATTTGCCAATCAGATTATGCACAAAGTTCATGTAATGGCTTTCCTGTATAAATTACTAACAGCTTCAAGTGTCTTCTCCTTTTTCTTTTTTCTGAAACTACAGCCTCGATAGCAGGCTACTTTATCGTATGTTAACCAAACAAAGGATTGGCTGAAAGAAAGATAAAATAAACATTTCTGAGACTTCTTTTCTTTTTATCAAGAGTTGGATGATACGCTTGATGTATACCATGATAGAATGGGAAATGGTTAACTTCATAAGGATCCTTCGGAATACAAAAGAAAACCTAGAAGAAATGGAAGTACACCCATATTGATTACAAACCATATCAGATATCATTTGCGGGTGATGTAATATAACTCTGTTTTTTCAAGCCCTGAGAATATTTATAACTGCTTCCTGATTCAGCAGTTACGTTCAATTTCATGCATGTGCCTGAACACACTAAAACATACGTGCTGCATGGTCAAACCATGTTTAGGGGAAGGAGAGAATGCATAATGCCAAACAACTAAATACCATTTCCATATCTTCATTACAACTTCTTTCTGCCCCAACTAATGTAAAATAATTTCCCCTAAGATCACAGATATGGTCACCTGCATTTTGGCAGTCTTTATGTTTCATTCTACTTAGAAGTTTTCAAACATGGTATTACCCAGCTCTAGACCAATTCCTCAATTTGATTTCATCACAAGTTACAACCTCTCCGGGACCAATTCATTTGGTTGCACATATAAATTCAAGCTCTACTCTCTTTCCGTCCCTCAATGTCCCAAACTATTCCTAGTTTGCTATATCTATTTACGCAATCGTACAGAACTAGTTCTAGAGCCAGAAATACAATATCTCTCAAAGGACGAAGGACAGAAATGACTAACTTGTCCAATAATATACTTTTTTGATCAGTAACTTGCCAATAATATACTTGGAGACTATGAATTTCAGATTCATTGTTTTCAAGGCATAGATTTTAGGTGCACCAAAGACAAATAGACAACCAGAATGAAATATTTACCATCTCAATGTTTTCTTCATTAAGCTCAAGGCCAGTTTCTTCATCTGGAACTGATTCAACCGCAACAATTTGTGGGATCTTTTCCATCAAACGGCGCTCAATTCCCATTTTCATGGTCACTACAGCACTTGGACAGGAGCCACATGCTCCTTGGAGTTTTAACTTTACAACATTTCCATCAATCTCATGCAATGCAACATTGCCTCCATCAGCAATGAGGTATGGTCGAATTTCATCCAATACACTCTCAATGTTCTCTGCTGTAAGTGGTAACTCTACTACTGGATTTGGAGTCAATACAGCCTTCACAACTGCACAACATCCAAATAAGCAGATTATTCCATATTAAGGGTAAATCTACCTCTACCAGGGGGAGATACTCGAAAACGCCAACCAATGGAACCAAGTAAGTCTCGGCTAACTTGCAACTAAAACATGATTAAACATTTGAATTGAAATTACAACCAGCAACGTTAAGTCAAGAAACAATTAGGATAGTACTCAAATCACCAAACATCGGGTTGTTGGAAGAAAAGAAGAATTCCCTTGCACAGTAAAAGAAATGACACAAGATTTAACGTGGTTCGGATCAAAATGACCCTACGTCCACCAGAGAACAGTTGCCTTTATATTATTAACAAAGGAATAGGAGATTTCCCAATTACACCTAAGAGAATTGCTCTCTCAACTCTCTACTCACTACAATGTATTGTATGATTTCTGGGATGGTTCAACAATGAAGAATGGCCATCCTTTTATAGATGACCAAACTTGGGCTCCAAGCACAAAAATAGAAAAGGAAAAATAAATACAAAATTTGTCCTCCACTAATTTTACTTGCTCTACAACAGTGTTATCAAATGCGAAAACCGCAAAAAAACTTTAAGGTCTGTTGGGGCTTTAAGCGCAAAGCGCAAATAAAGCGGGGGGCTTTAATGAAGAAAGACGCAAAAGGAGTAAAACTACAGATATGTATGTGTAGTCCAAGACTAATAGCTATAAGCATAAATACCAAATATACAGACAAAGAAATTGAAGAAAATTTATGATAATGTGAAATATCAATTGTTTAGTGTTGCCTCTTCAAGATTACACTCATTGGCAAGAAAAGTATACCTTAGAGCCTTGATGACAATACTAAAGCGCTCTCGCTCAAAGTGCTCAACATGTTTTGAGCCTTGCTTCAGGGCTTAAGCGCACTTTAAGCACGCCTTTGATAACACTGCTCTCCAAGTGCACTTGCTAGCCAAGTATACTTGCTCTCCAAGTACACTTAGTATATTGACACACGTGATCCACTACCACATTGTCTAAACCAACTCTTCAATCTCCACCTTGGTTTGCTTCACGAGTATGCATATGAACAACTCTGGTCAAAACTTCTAAGTTTACTGGGCAACCCCGTTGTAAGAAACAAGAAGAATCAAAGCATTGTTGAACATACCACCTCCACCTAATAATTGTTCTCTTCAGAGTTGCATCAGTTGATGCGTACTCCCGCCAAGTCCTTGCAGTGTGCCAACTTAGCGAGCAGACTACCTTGGTAAATATGTCTTCAGCATTATCGTCTATGATAACCTTCACGACCTTGATAGTTCCCTCTTCAACAACATCTCGAATAAAATGAGATCTGACATCAATGTGTTTAGTGCACTGATGAAGTATCTGTTTTTAATTAGATGAATAGCACTCTATCACATCTAAGGGTTGATTCATGTTGAACCAAACTCAATTCCGCCACCAAACCTCTCAACCAGGTAACTTCTTTCACCGCCTCCGTTGCTTCCATGTATTCTGCTTCTGTTGTAGACAACGCGACAATTGGTTGTAGAGTCAATTTCCAAATAACGGTGTTTGCAATAAATTTGTGCAGAAAAATAAAACTGCAATCACAAACAACTATAAAGAAAAAGGATTTTATTGATAAACATTGCGGGTTACAACTCTGTTTATCCCTTGATTTTTCTCTCCTGATTATCTCCATGATTCGAGGGCCTTAGCAGTGTATTTCTCGAACGTAGGACTTTGAGCAAGACATATTTGACATGTCTTCCAAGAGTTTCATGGAATTGCGGGGATCTCTTATTTGATCTCTTTGTGCATATTCCAAGAGTTTATGAAATTGTTGAGATCCTCTTTGAAAGACATATGTAGCCTTATTTATAGGCAAAAATTAGGGTTTGGGTGGAGTAGCCACCAAGTAATCCAAAAAGACTTCTAATATTTCAAGAGTTGTCTTGAATTTAGGACTTATCTTGATCTGTTAAAATTTCAGTGTCTACAAACGGCACTACCAACAAGAGTAAAGATGTATCCAGTTGTGGACCTCCTTCTTTCAGGATCCCTGCATAGTCAGAATTCACAAAACCGAGAATTGAAATACCTCCACCACCTTTTTAACATGTCAGACCAACATCAGAAGCTCCATTGAGATATCTCATTCCCAAATCCTCATTCCTGGATTGTACATGTATCTGCTTGCCACACTTAGAGATTGAGCAATATTTGGACGTGTACACACTATAGCATACATAACGCTACCAACTGCGCTGGCATAAGGAACCTTTAACATATGCTCCATCTCATCCTCGGACTGAGGTATTTGTAACTCTGAAAGTTTAAAATGATCCTACGTCCACCAGAGAACAATTGCCTTTATATTATTAACAAAGGAAGAGGAGATTCCCAATTACACCTAAGATCTCAACTCTCTACTCACTACAATGTATTGTATGATTTTTGGGATGGTTCAACAATGAAGAATGGACATCCTTTTATAGATGACCAAACTTGGGCTCCAAGCACAAAAATAGAAAAAGGAAAAAATAGATACACAACATTTGTCCTCCACTAATTTTACTTGCTCTCCAAGGGCAGTGCTAGCCAAGTATACTTGCTCTCCATGTTCACTTGCTAGCCAAGTACATTGGCACATGTGATTTACTACCACATTGTCCAAACCAACCCTTCAGTAAATTTGATAACCGTGTTTGAATAGACTAGTTTAAGGTGTTAATTCGACCTCATGATAGCGGAGGAAAATATTCAAGTAATGATTGAAAAATTAATTTTCCATAGAACACGATTCAAAAAGTTAAAAAATTGAATAGTTAAATGAATTTGAATACTAGAAAATTGTAAAAGCTGTACTCCCTTCATTCCAAAAGTATAGTAGTTTGGAGAATGAGTATCAAATAAATTTTTTGGAAGATCATAATAAAAAAGTAATTGACTCATCAAACAGTAATAAGGCCAAATAAGCTGGAACATAGAGCTTATAAAATAGTAAGTACTACTGATTATTACTGGATGGTCCAAAATGGAAAGAATGTCATATAAACAGATATAGATGCAGTATCTCCTTAAGAAAACTAATCGCCAAGGACTAAATCGCACAAGGAAATGAGGTCATAGAATTAATATAGAAAAATAAAAATGTGGAAAACGGAGAAAATTAACCCCAAAAAACAAAGAAGAAGAGGAAAAGCAAGCACACCTAGCTGCTTTGAACCACCAGGTGAACGAAAACTAACCGCCTGCCGCAAGGAAAGTCGAGTTCCGAAGAATCCATAAATATGCAAAACACATAGAACTGTTAGTATTTCCAGAAAAAAAAAAAAAAAAATTGGCAGTAAAACACCAAAAAAATATAAGAAGCGAAGCCATACTTTGAGAGGAGGATTAAACGGGAAGATTGTTGAAGCAGAATATGATGGAGAGCAGGAGGAGGATTCTAGGGCTTGTGAGTTTCTGCTGAAAGGAGGAGTTGAAGGATTCAATAGCATGGTTGCTTTCATCTTCTTATTTTGTTGATTTATTACCAAGTACTGATTATCGAAAATATGTACTCATATTTACAACACGAATGCAAAAGAAGGTAAGATCAATCTTAACGGGTAAAAGAGTTAAATTTATCCCTCAACCATGCCAAAAGATTTAATATTTATAAAAATACTCTTCATGTTACATAAATAGCTCAAATTTACCCTGCTTCGTTAACACTATCAAAGGTGAAAGTCCAATCCACGTGACACAATATTTTAGTGAAATAAATATCACGTGCCACTCCCAACCCGTTTTACCCCCCCCCCCCCCCCCCCCCCCCCCCCCCCCCCCCCCCCCCGCTCCTCTCATTCTGTTCTTCCACCACTAGCATGATTTCCCTCTACTACTTACTTCCACTATGACCATCCTTATTTTCACTATCTCCATCTTTACTTGTTTTTATTTAATTTTCACTTTTTTCGACGATTTTTCACTAACACTATTTTGCCCTGTATTTAATATCTTTTCCCTGATTACATAAATAAGATTAGTGTGGCTTTATCTTTTTCTGTATTTTTTTTTTTGGTAATATTCTGGGGAAGTTCCCCATTTTCTTTAAGATATCAGTTGGAATTTTTAAACTTTAATTTGTTTTATTTCTTTGACATTCAATGAATTAAGTAATTTTATTAAACACTTTTTCTTGATAATAGCGTGTTTGGCCAAGCTTTTTTTTGAGTCAAAAGTGCTTTTTGGCCAAAAATTGAGGTGTTTGGCCAAGGTTTTGGAAAGAAAAAAAGTGTTTTTGAGGAGAGGCAGAAACAATTTTTGAGAAGCAAAAAAAAATAGCTTCTTTTTAAAATCACTTTTCTAGAAGCACTTTTTAGAAAAATACACTTAGAAGTACTTTTCAAATTAATTAGCCAAACAAAAACTGTTTCTCACCAAGAAAAGCACTTCTCAAATAAGTTAATTTTAGAAATTCGACCGAACAGGCTATTATAAGTCAACACATTTCTACTGGGTTTAGTTTCCCAGGAGTGGTGTCCATCCAATCAGTGTTAAACAGTCACGTCTTGAATCGTAGCAAGATTTTCTTCAATATGGTGAAAAAGAGAAGTGCTTCGTTGTAGGGTTTTTGAGCTCTTTCTTTAGAGAGTTAAGCTATGTATTGATAAAGTAACTACTCTTTAATGCAAAAATATAAGTCTTGATACAAATATTATCACTTTAAATATAGATAACTCTAGGAACAATTACCGGAGTTTGAAAAACTTATAGTTCAAAACTCCAGTAATTGTTTCTAGATTTGAAATATGCAGTGGAACTCTAGGAAAAATACATGAAAGAACTTCAGGAACAATTACTAGATTTAAAAAATTTATAGTTCAAAACTCCACAAATTTTACTTGAATTTGCAATGTGCAATGAAACTAACGAAAAGATAAATGAATTTTAAATCTTTATTATTGTAAATCTTACAGACAATACTTGATCACGAAACTTGTAGGAAATTCTTCAAAGCTTGAGGCGTGTCAAAGACACTATCCTTAAGGATATTTCACCCGATTTGGATGTATCCCCAAAATTCAACAAATTCTTCTAATATAAAATTAGGAGCATAAATTAACAAAGATTTATTATTGCTAGAAATCCACCAAAAAGAAGGAGAGTATTTTATGTATACTTTGTCTCATTCAATAAAAGGAATAATCTTGTCCATCTTTACAAGAAGAATGGAAATGTATATATGATTAACAAAAGATACGAATATTATAATGACTAATTATTGGTATAATTGGCTAACAACTAGAATAGAAATAATTACCCATTATGTGAAATAATAAAGACACACTAAATGCCAATAGAAATGAATCTAGACATTTTAAAGCAAGAATTTGAACACTTCCTTTTAAGATACTAACTCATTTTCTAACAATCCCCCACATATCTCAAAAGGAATAGAAGGATAGAATATTTTATTGGATTTTTTTTATATGTAAGTAAGTACAATGCATCGAATCTGGTGTCTCGTAGACTATGAAGTAGACCCAATAAAAATTAGATTAAGCTTACAGAACAATTGGTGAAGTATAGAACTTCTATAAACCAAAAATCCTTTTGTAAGCGTAGGGTCTTATCTATCACATTATACTCGCACAATCTTTGTCGTTATCGCGGTTTTGCGCTAAAAGGCCATGCACGCGGTCACGACCCAAAATTCTCACCTTCGGGACCGTGATGGCGCCTAACATTTCACTTGATAGGCATGCCAATATTAGAGGATTCTTAAGCCGACTTTAGTCAATTTCAATAACAAGAATAATTAAGCTAAACAGAAGCTAAAATTGATTTGCGGAATAACATAAAGCCCATAATATCTGATACATTTAGGATCTGGAGTCACAACTCACGAGCTTCTAAGATTTACTACAAATAGAGTCTGAAAGAAAATACAACTGCTCTAAAAGAAAGGAAACAGTAACATAATGAAAACTAGGAAGGGACTCCAAGGTCTGCGGACGCCAGCAGATCTACATTGGGTCTCCGACAAGCAAGTTCAGCTGCTAACCTCACGATCAGCTAGGGTCGTACCAAAATCTGCACAAGAAGTGCAGAGTGTAGTATGAGTACAACTGACCCCATGTACTCTCGTAAGTGTCGATCCTAACCTCAACGAAGTAGTAACGAGCCTATGACAAGACACCCACATAATAAACCTGTGCAGATAACAGTGTACGTACAAAATAACAATAAATAACAGCTAAATATGTACTATTGGGAGGGGGACATGCTAAGGGATACAAGATATAAGAAATACAATGGAAATGATAATCAGAACAGTCAGTATGCCTTTAACCAGTGAAAATAAGTGGACACAATAAAGAAAATTATACGGCATCACCCTTCGTGCGTTTACTCTCAACCTCACAATGAAACAACAATACTGCACAGCATCACCCTTCGTGCTTTTACTCTCAATCTCACAATATGAATCAATAAATATGGCACGGCATCACCCTTCGTGCATTAACTCCCATAACATGGCACAACATCACCCTTCGTGCATTAACACTTACAATATGGCACGGCATCACCCTTCGTGCATTAACACTCACAATATGGCACGACATCATCCTTCGTGTTTTAACACTCTCCCTTACCCACATAATAATGAACAAGTATAACGCAGGGAGATATAATCAACAATAACAAGCCCTATTTCAACAATGGTTCCACAATACCAATCTCAACTTTGAAAATCAATACTCAATTATCACAAAAGCCCGTAAACACGATAAGAATGATCAATTCAACAAATAACTAGTCTAAGCATGGAATACATGATCAAAGAAAGCAATAATAACAAGGAATAAGTCCCACCCGCATGCTATATCCCGACAACAACGCATAAGTACTTTTCACCTCAAATATACGTTGTACCCAACATCTAAACATGTAGCAATTAGACAAACAAGTCCTAATACCTCAAGTCAAGGTTAACCACGACACTTACCTCGCTCCGAAAGGTCAACTCAAAGCTCAATCACATCTTTTCCTCTCAAACAAACCTCCGAACCAATAGAATCTAGCAAATTACCAACCAAATAATTCAAATTAAGCCTTAGGAACTACTGATGCGTGGCTAGATTTCATGGTTTAACACATTATATGCCTTACATTTTATGTGCATTAATGATAAAAATACACTTTTTATGTGCATAATGAAGTCTATTTCATGTGTAGGTGAATTGGAGATGGAAGCCGATCTAAATGGATGCAAATACGTCAAAAATACGCTCAAGGGGCGAAGAGGAGTGCACCGGGCTATAGCCGGGCGTTTGAGCCTTAAGGTCAGGCCTGGCCTGGCTTTATCCAGGCGTTTGAGCCTTAAGGCTAGGCCTAGCCTGGCGTTACCCAGGCCTTAGAGCCATAACGCCAGGCCTGGCCTGACTTTATCCAGGCGTTAGGGCCATAAAGCCAGGTCCCTGGTCTGGTTCAACAGCAAACCAGATGGTTGGAACTAAATGTGAGGTACCCGCACGAAGGACCAGGCCTGGGAGAAGTATGAGTACCCCATGAGATGCTAGTGCTTCGGCCTTTGGCCTACCAGAGAGTTTTTTTTTTTTTTACCCTCTTGTATATATGGGTTCGCATTGGGGACAATGCAAAATTTTAAGTGTGGGGTGAGGAGATTGTATGGTGATTTTCTATGTTAATTTAGTTATGTTAGATTAATGGAATAATTTTTTTTTTACAAAATAAAAAAATAAAATAAAATTGGGCTTTTCCCGACGATGGATCTATTAGACAATTTTCTTGAGGGAAGTAAGTCTAAAGAAAATACCAAAAAGATTTTTGTTTTAGGTAGTGTAGTAATTCCCCCTTGGTTTTTCTTTGGACCGTGGTTCTTTTCCAAGGGTTTTTAATTGAACCGGGTGTAAGTAGTTTTTAATTTTTAGGAGTAGTAACCATATGATTGAGGGCTTAATCGTAGCAATATCTCGAAACGTCGTGATGCCTTGAGAATAGTCAGTACTTTGGTTGTGACGCTTAGGCTCAATTTTTTGACTCCAGGATAAACACCTTAAATCGTGGATTCTTAAATTTGCTTAACTGCTTTGACTGGAGTGTCGTGATAGATCCAATCCTGAGTGAGTTATGTGCCATGTGTGTGTGAGGTTTGTATGTTATTCTGTGCATTGCATTTGATGTCTAGAACTTGCCCCGTGTGTGTGCAAAGCGAAATAGAAGTTTTGTTCAGTCTTGGAAGTGATATAGGCATTTCTTTGTTGAGCCAGCTATATATATTTTACCCACCTAATTGTTATGTATCGTAGTTAACCCCTTTGAGCCTATAATCCTGTTTCTTTGGCAACCACATTACAAGCCATACCCCTTTGTTTGAATCGATCATATATTTAAACCTTGTCACCTCTCGTAAGCACTGGAAATGTTATAAAATATGGAAAAATTAAAGTGTGGGGTGGTAGGTTAAATTTTGAGGGGAATAATTGAAATAAGGAGAAAGGTGCACTATTTTGAAAAGTAAGAGTCACTTGAGAAAAAAAAAAGAGAAAAAGAAAAAAAAATATAGAAAATAAATAGTTGTATTGTTGTGAAAGAAAAATATATATGTCGTGACTCTTAATGTAATTGTGCTTAAAGAAGTATGGGGTAATAACATTTATGTGAATGTGGAGTTTGGCTTAATATAAGTTTGAGGTTGAATGCGAAATTTTATGTATAATGTGCTTAAGGAGGTGTAGTCACTATTATATCCAAATGTATCCTACCCGTCCCGCAGCCTACATTATAACCGAATAAAGTCCTACTTGATCCTAGGCTGAATGAGCTCGATTAGTAGAATAGTACACTACGGGAAAGCCTATGGTGCATCTTTTGTGGCATATGAATATTATTTCTGAGAGCGAGTGAATTCTTTCTATCTTGAGTTCCTACGTGTTCTTAAAATTTTATTGTGTCTGGAACTAGCTATTTGATTNATTGCTCGAGGACGAGCAAATGTTTAAGTGTGAGGTATTGATGCGTGGCTAGATTTCATGGTTTAACACGTTATATGCCTTACATTTTATGTGCGTTAATGATAAAAATACACTTTTTATGTGCATAATGGAGTCTATTTCATGTGTAGGTGAACTGGAGATGGAAGCCGAGCTAAATGGATGCAAATACGTCGAAAATACGCTCAAAGGGCGAAGAGAAGTGCACCGGGCTATAGCCGGGCGTTTGAGCCTTAAGGCCAAGCCTAGCCTGGCGTTACCCAGGCCTTAGAGTCATAACGCCAGGCCTGGCCTGACTTTATCCAGGCGTTAGGGCCATAAAGCCAGGTCCCTGGTCTGGTCCAATCCGAGTTTTGAAG
>ML343675.1:0-41101 GCA_005239505.1 Nicotiana paniculata | reverse complement strand
TTATATAATATAATTTACAATAAATTGCCTTAGATAATATAATAGAATTACATAAAAAAAAAATTAAAATAGCCAACGGCTATAATTTCAAAAACTAGCCGTTAGGATTTTTTTTAAAATAGCCATTTGGCCCCCAAACTTTGTTTTAATCCAAACTTTTTATAATTACACTTTAAGATTTTAAGTTCATTTCAAACTTGTGTTATTTTAAAATTATTAGACGTATTATGCTTAATGTTGTAGTTTGTTAAATTAATTTGAAGTATTATTAATTTATTATGCAATGTTAGTGCAAGTTTGAATATCTCTTTACTATTTTTGTGTTTAAATTTGAATTACAAGATTTATGTTACAAGATTTACAAGAAATTGCCTTAGATAAAAAAATTTTAAAAAAAGTAGCCCGGGTCGTTTAGGCCCGTTTGGGCCCGGCCCACTTAGCCCGGGCCCATGTGGGCTTAGGCCCACAGTGGGCCGGTTCCACCCATTAGGACCGTTTGGCCCGGGGCCGCCTGACCCAAGCCCGACAGAACCCGAACTCGTTTAGCCCGGCCCGTTCAGCCCGAGCCCGGCCCATATTACAGCCCTACTACAACATGATGATTTTACCTATGTCTAAGTTTTGGTCAACTTGACTCTCATAAAGTAAAAAGTGACGAAAATAGCAAACAGAGTAATAGCTGATTAATTAATAAAATAGTAACTGTGCCCCAATGACGAACTAGTGGGAAACGACATGAATTCTCAACATATACGATTCTACTCGGACAAATGTGGCAATAAGTTAGCAAAGCTAAATAAAGATCAAAATCTGTACAATTTTGACCAATTTCCATATGAAATGAATAAAACTTTCAACAGAGTAGTATTACTTTGTACAAAATAACATATCTCCTCATAGTTCATATACTACTAAAATCGGAGGAGGAAGATAAAACAGTGAGCTAAAGGAAGAAAGGTGAATAAGGAGTACGATGAAAGAACTAGAAAAGCGAGAAAGAGATGTGTGAGAAAATAGGGAGAGAATGGGAGACATGGAAGGAACAGAAGTGGTGGAGTCTTGATCTCAAGTGTTGTTCATAAAACAGTTCGCTTCCCTGTGTTTAGTTCACATATAAGCACCTTAAGAAAAGTAATGATAGTTATGCAACAGTGGTTTGCTGGTTGACACTTTTACTTATTGGTAACTTGCATCTACTCCATCCTAAACCTCTCCTCCAGGAGTCAAAAGTCTCATCACTTTGCTCCTTTGGTGACTCAAACCCCCAGCCTACAGGTTGGAGGTGGAGAGAGCTTTCCACTTGAGCTACCCTATGTCTTGCTAGTTCATACACTTGTGATGTTTTAACCACTCCTACAAATGTTTCAGGTACCAGAGAGTCAGTGGTTGCCTTTAACTGGGTATATTATCCACATCTGGACTATCTCTATATAACAAATTCATTGGCTTGATTAAATCAATCATAAGATGATTGACAGTTGCTTATTTAAATGCTTATCTGCCTTACAGTATGGAGTCTACTTGTCACAGAAACATTATAGCAAATTTAGATTCTATAATGACAGCAGAGTTATGTTAATTGAGCTCAAGTTTACTGAGGTTCACATTTACAGATGGTTCCCTTTAACCCCAACTAATTTTGCTTACTTCATGCTTCAATTCTTACAAATTGCAGCAGTTACACCCTCCTTTAGTTTTGAGTCCCATCAACTATTGCTTTGAGTCTTTGGCGAAGAACACATGAAAACAATAAGAAAATGCACCTCAAGTTGCTGCAGTGCATTGGCTGAAAGGTTCATCTCCATGTTGCAAGAGAAGGGACGAAATGAAGCTCCCAAGCACAGAACTCTTTCCAAACCAAATTGTTTTAGATGTCTAATAATTAAGGCCAATGCTTGTATAGCCAGACCAGGCATTGCCATCATTCCCTACAGATCAAGACAAAACAAGATGAAAGGAGGCGGCATATTTAATGCACAGAGAAACCCAATATCATAGTGAACCCCACCCCACAGACAAAGAAAAAGACATAACATAAGAAAGTGTAAACATGTTTACAAAAGATAGGAAGATATTAAGTTTGACATTTTGATTCCATCTGCTAGATGGTATATAAAAAATTTAGACTATTCAGTCCCAAATCCAAGTAGAAATCACACCTGGATTGTGATCCGATTGTGTTCGTGCATTTTCACTTCAGCCTCTTCCCTTTCTTGGACATTTGACACATAATGTTCCTGCATGTCCTCATATAGAGACATCACTTCAGCAAGAGCACCACCATCACTGAACCGATCTGATGATACAACCTCCACCCGAACATTAGATGCTGGTCCAGCATAAGCCAGTAGCAGCTGAAAAGAATAGAATAAATTAAAGCAAAACCACTGAGCTTTGCAGCATTCAATTGGAATAATGCCCATACAAAGTTCAATTATTATATTTTTGGATGAGTTCCAAACAAGCCCCAATAACATTACCCCATGAACGTGACAATCCAAAAGCACAATTCTCAGCAGACTAATAGACCAGTAACTTCATGTCCAAAAACTCTAGAAGATATCACCAACAAATTTTGGACAGAGCAAACAAAAATAAGATACTCTTCGAATATTAAAGTATTACATTCATCTCACTTGGATATACACCTTCTCTGGGCTATAATAACTTGCTAGCTTAGTTATATAAGTGGCATTTCATAGTTTGGCTGGTCTGCTCGAGTTACAAACAGTTCCCTGTTTGTGAGTTACACAAGTTTGTTCATCGTTAATAGAAACAAATGGACCATATTCCCAAAAAAAGAAAAGAAAAGGTCATACATCCTAAGACTGCAATTTCTTTACAATGTGTTGCGAGAAAGGACGAGGCGTGACCATTACTTTCAGTAAAACGGGAGGCAGTTCTACCACTGCTTGAATCAGGATTAAATGCATGTATATTTTTGCCCCATTAGAGATATGGCAAACATGAACCTTATTTAATACATGGTCAGCTCGAGTTTTGCCGATTGAGTTTCACTCATGTTCGTGCCTCAAATGAAACACCGTTGATAAAGATTTTCTGGGTCCAGTATTCAATCTAGAAATCAATGCAGACAAAATTATCAAAGAATCTGCAACAGAACGATCTAATAATAAATATCTTTTATTGTGCAGCACCCTTTATTAAAAGTTTAAGCTTTTAGTGAGAAATTTTAGTTCTCCAATTAATTCTTCAACAAACTGAATATTGCATTTCCATTAATAGGAAGTCAATGATGACAGATTTGCACACAAATGAGCAATAATTCTTTTTTACGTCACACATTTTCTATATTTGAAAATAATTTAACTTTAAACTTTTCTTTTTACCTATTTTACCCGTAATGAGAAGGATTTATCGCCACACAAATTGAAGGACAAAAGCTTTTACTCATTAAGCTTTTAAGACCACAAGTTTCAAAAGTATTACTTTTTTCTTAAATTTCGTGCCATGTCAAACTACGTCACATACATTGACACGGAGGGAGTAACAATCAGCACCTTATCTGTCTGCTTAGATATAGGCTTGGCAACAAGCAATTCAGCAGGCATCAAGTTGAGGATCATTGCCTCCAACCCAGCTCTCATAAAATTATCATTAAACTCCCCATAAACAACATCCCCGGTCGAAACCTCAACCCCAACAACCCCGATTTTCACATCATCCCCCCTACAACCCTCGATGCCGAAACCAACATCCTCCATTCCCTTCTCGACAACACAACACAAATAGTTATTACATGACCCGAACCCCTCATCTCCACCCCCTACATCTTCCGAAGCCTCCAGAGTAGCTTTTGTGTACAATGCCGATAACTCACGGCCAAAAGGGCCCAATTTATTCGAGCCATGTGCCTTAATTGCAGCAGTCTCTGTTTGTTTAACAACACCAACTTTGTATCCTGCACTCACCAGCCTCCTTACATGGACATTCAGCCGAAAAGTCGGTACACTAGCTGTTAAGAAATTGTGATCCATATGTGCATAAATTCCTAAAACCCTAGCAGCATTTTCTGCATCCTGACCAAAAAATCTGTACTTATAACCAACTTCGATCATCAATAAAATGTCTGGGTACTTGGCCTTAAGCTCCACAACTTGTTGCTCTAATGGTGTGTATTTGGGGTTTTGAATATCATAACATTTAGAAGGTTCCAGAAGGTCGGTAGAGGGTTCTAGAAGTTTATCCAGGAACCTCTGGTGGAGAGTGGGGTTAGGAAGAGGAGGGAGTAGGTTGTGTACGTGGGGTGATAGCTTAGGGATTTTGGTGTGTTTTGTGGGAGGAGAAGAAGTGAGTTGAGAAGTTCTGAGGCGTTTTGCAGGTGAAAAGGTGACGGTGGTTGTAATTTTGGGAGGTGGAGTACAGGGAGGGGTTGAAGCTGAAGTTGAAGGGTCTTTTTCGTTCTTTGGTTTTGGTGCAAAGAAGCGGGAAATCACTTGTTGTTTTGGTTTTCCCATTTTTACAAATGTTGCCGTCGTCGACCGTCGATCGTCGTGGTGGTGGCGGTGGTTCCGACGGGGGGCGTTTTGGCGGTACTAAGTGCAAAGGCGGTTTGGTTTTGTAGTGTTACGGGTCTGTTGGCGCGTGTACGTTACAGTTAATTATCATTATCGTACTTTGGGGTCAATATCCCCTTGTCCATGTCGAAGTGCAGTAAATAACACTGTTATTTGACGTGTCACTCAAGGTGAAAAACACATTGTCCAAGCGCCAGAGAGGTTAATTAACATACCCAAAACTGTTGTCTAATGGCAACGTGGGAGTTCAAATAAGCCTATTCTGACTTGAGTTAAAAGCTCATCTTTTCCATCTTCATTTTCTCCATGTTTGGAGAGCTTTGAAGCTCTAGCCGGAGGTTGAGCGCGGATCATTTCCACTTTTGAAGAACTTGAACGATGTGACAATAATGTGGCGGACTATTCATATGTCATTAAGGTGTGTCTAACATCTGGTTTGGAGGTTGTTACCCGCTGTATCCCAAAATAATGTTTGTTCTGATTGTTTAGTTAAAACTGGTCGTATTATATTATTAAATCCATTATTCCAGAATAAATAAGTTTTATTTTTTTAAATAATCGATTTGGTGAAGTGGATTGTTTCCTATTTTTCTTTTCAATTATGCCCTAACTTATTACTTTATGATTCTATTTTATCCTTTATATATTTTTTTAGTTTAAACTCCAATCTATAACTTACGTTTTGTCCCTTTTTTCCTTTTGCCGCTTCCAACTTCAATGTCAGGTATAAGTTTTGCCTTCCTTTTGTTCCACTCTTGTTTCTACTTTGATTTTTAATTTCAATTCTAATTACTTTATCTTCAATTAGCTATATAATATTGGTTGTTTTCAAGTACGTAAAGTGTTATTATTTATCTTTGTTCTGCCAACTCCTTCATTCATTTCTTTATCATACTTCTTTATTCTTTATTTTTATTTTAATAATAGTTAAAAAAAATTCTTCAGGTTTTTGCTCTTGTTTTTAAGTTACAGGTACTTCTTTTCTTATTTTTTTATCAGTTACTATCTGTTTAGTTTTCCTATTGTATTGCAATTAAATCTAGTTGTTTGAGTAGTCAACCTCCTATTACATTTAAATTGTGTATGATTATTTTGGAGATTCTGATTTGTATAACATAAGTACTTGATGATTAATATAGTTTGCTAATATGATTCACCGAGTAATATATACCCAAATATATATATAACTAAGTAATTTAATTACTCTTTTGTAGGGTACAATGTTGTTAAACACTACTATGAGCAAAGTTGTAAACTATTAAAATTTACAAATACAAATCCTTAATATTGGATTCCCAGTTAATTAGTTAATAAAAAATAATCTCAAAAGTCCAAAAAAATGTGATTTAAAAGATAAAAGAAGGACAAAAGCAATAAAATAGGTTCTTAAACTTCTTTATCTATTTTTGGTTTTAGTTTATTTTGTACATAGTTAAATGATTGATGCATCTCATGTAATTTTATTATAGATGGTTGATAGGAATAATCAAGATAATAGACAGATATTGAGACAATTGAACTCTTTATCTGCATATGCTGCTTATTTAGTGTAACGACCCGGCCGGTCGTTTTGAAAGTATTAGCCCCGAACCTTATTTATTGCTTCATTTATTTCATTTTGTGGTTACGTGACTTTCTGGGAGGTTTGATTTTGGTTTTGGAATGAAATGAGACACATAGACCCTAAAATGAAAGTTTATTTCGTAGGAGTTGACTGTAGGTCATTTCGGCGTTAATTGACGAAAGTTGGAAAATTGGATGATTTTTGGAAAGTTTGACCGGGAGTAGACTTTTTGATATCGGGGTCAGATTCTGATTCTGGAAGTTGGAGTAGGTCCGTAATGTCTATTGTAACTCGTGTGCAAAATTTGAGGTCAATCGTACATGATTTGATAGGTTTCGGCATCGGATGTAGAAGTTAGAAGTTCTAAAGTTCATTAGGCTCGAATCGATGTGCAATTCGTGTTTTTAGAGTTATTTGATGTGAATTAAAGGCTCGACTAAGTCCGTATAATATTTTAGGACTTGATTGTATATTTAGACGGGGCCCCGGGTGTGATTCAGATTTGAATCCGGAACAAAATTGGACTTGGTGCTTTGCTGAAGCTTGGCAGTGTCTGGTGTAATCGCACCTACACACATTGGGTCGCAGGTGTGGCACCGCCGAAGCGGCCCTATAGGCAGCAGAAGCGGTTTGTGGCCTGCCCAGCTAGGACCAAAGACGCGGTTAAAGTTTCGCAGAAGCGGACTCACGCATGCGATTGGGGAAGCGCATAAGCGGAAAGGCCTGGTGATTGCAAAAGCGGACCTTCCGCAAAAGCGGAAGCGCATATGCGGCTTTCCCTTTGCAGAAGTGCAAGCGCACGTGCGCTTAGGGCGCTTCAAAAATGAGTTTTCATGGACTAAGTGATGGCCACACCTGCGATGGAAATTCCGTAGGGGCAGAGCCGTAGATGCGACTAAGGCCACGCAAAAGCGGAAGTGCTGGGCAGAAGGTTTAAAAGTGAGGGTCTGCCATTTTCTTCATATTTTGAGATATAGAGCTCGGATTGAGCCGAAATTTTGAGAGATTTTCAGAGAAAATATTTGGGTAAGGATTCTTGACTCTTTTTTATTAGTTCCCACTAATGGGACATGATTTAATAGGTTTCGGCATCGGATGTAGAAGTTAGAAGTTCTAAAGTTCATTAGGCTAGAATCGATGTGCAATTAGTGTTCTTAGAGTTATTTGACGTGATTTAAAGGCTCGACTAAGTCCTATAATATTTTAGGACTTGTTTGTATATTTAGACGGGGCCCCGGGTGTGATTCAGATTTGAATCCGGAACAAAATTAGACTTGGTGCTTTGCTGAAGCTTGGCAGTGTCTGGTGCAATTGCACCTGCGCACATTGGGCGCAGCTGCGGCACCGCCGAAGTTGCCCTATAGGCAGCAGAAGCGGTTTGTGGCCTGCCCATATAGAACCGCAAACGCGGTTAAAGTTTCGCAGAAGTGGAATCTCACATACGATTGGGGAAGCGCATAAGCGGAAAGTCCAGGAAGGCCTGGTGATTGCAAAAGCGGACCTTCTGCAGAAGCGGAAGAGCATATGCAGTTTTCCATTTGCAGAAGTGCAAGGGCAGGTGCGCTTAGGGCGCTGCAAAAGCGAGTTTTCATGGACTAAGTGATGGCCATACCTGCTATGGAAATTTCGTAGGTGCGGAGCCGCAGATGCGACTAAGGCCACGCAAAAGCGGAAGTGCTGGACAGAAGGTTTAAAAATGAAGGTTTGCCATTTTCTTCATATTTTGAGATATAGAGCTCGGATTGAGCCGATATTTTGAGAAATTTCCATATAAAATATTTGGGTAAGGATTTTTGACTCGTTTTTTATTAGTTTCTACTAATGGGACATGATTTGATAGATTTTGTCATCGGAGGTAGAAGTTAGAAGTTCTAAAGTTCATTAGGCTAGAATCGATGTGCAATTAGTGTTTTTAGAGTTATTTGATGTGATTTAAAGGCTCGACCAAGTCCATATAATATTGTAGGACTTGTTTGTACATTTAGACGGGGCCCCGAGTTTGATTCGGATTTGAATCCGGAACAAAATTGGACTTGGTGCTTTGCTGAAGCTTGGTAATGTCTGGTTGAATTGCACCTGCGCACATTGGGGGCAGGTGCGACACCACCGAAGCGGCCCTACAGGCAGCAGAAGCGGTTTGTGGCCTTCCCAGCTAGGACTGTAGACACGGTTAAAGTTTCACAGAAGCGGACTCGCACATGCGATTGGGGAAGCGCATAAGCGGAAAGGCCAGGAAGGCCTGGTGATTGCAAAAGCGGACCTTCCCCAGAAGCGGAAGCGCATATGTGGTTTTTCCTTTGCAGAAGTGCAAGCGCAGGTGCGCTTAGGGCGCTGCAAAAACGAGTTTTCATGGACTACGTGATGGCCACACCTGCGATGGAAATTCCGTAGGTGTGGAGCCGTAGATGCGACTAAGGCCAGGCAAAAGCGAAAGTGCTGGGCAGAAGGTTTAAAAATGAGGGTTTGCCATTTTCTGCATATTTTGAGATATAGAGCTCGAATTGAGCCGAAATTTTGAGAGATTTTCAGAGAAAATATTTGGGTAAGGATTCTTGACTCATTTTTTATTAATTTCCACTAATCGGACATGATTTGATAGGTTTTGGCATCAGATGTAGAAGTTAGAAGTTCTAAAGTTCATTAGGCTAGAATCGATGTGTAATTCGTGTTTTTAGAGTTATTTGATGTGATTTAAAGGCTCGACTAAGTCCATATAATATTTTAGGACTTGTTTGTATATTTGGACGGGGCCCCGGGTGTGATTCGGATTTGAATCCGGAACAAAATTGGACTTGGTGCTTTGTTGAAGCTTGGCAGTGTCTGGTGCAATCACACCTGCGCACATTGGGCCGCTAGTGCGGCACCGCCGAAGCGGCTTATAGGCAGCAGAAACGGTTTGTGGTCTGCCCATCTAGGACCGCAGACACAGTTAAAGTTTCACAGAAGCGGACTCGCACATGCAATTGGGGAAGCGCATAAACGGAAAGTCCAGGAAGGCCTGGTGATTGCAAAAGCGGACCTTCCGCATAAGCGGAAGCGCATATGCGGTTTTCCCTTTGCAGAAGTGCAAGTGCAGGTGCGCTTAGGGCGCTGCAAAAGCGAGTTTTCATGGACTAAGTGATGGCCACACCTGCGATGGAAATTCCGTAGGTGCGGAGCCGCAGATGCGACTAAGGCCACGCAAAAGCGGAAGTGCTGGGCAGAAGGTTTAAAAACGAGGGTTTGCCATTTTCTTCATATTTTAAGATATAGAGCTCGGATTGAGCCGAAATTTTGAGAGATTTTCAGAGAAAATATTTGGGTAAGGATTCTTGACTTGTTTTTTATTACTTTTCACTAATCGGACATGATTTAATAGGTTTCGGCATCGGATATAGAAGTTAGAAATTCTAAAGTTCATTAAGCTAGAATCGATGTGCAATTCGTGTTTTTAGAGTTATTTGATGTGATTTAAAGGCTCGAATAAGTCCGTATAATATTTTAGGACTTGTTTGTATATTTAGACGGGCCCCTAGTGTGATTCGGATTTGAATCCGGAACAAAATTGGACTTAGTGCTTTGTTAAAGCTTGGAAGTGTCTGGTGCAATCGCACCTGTGCACATTTGGCCGCAGGTGCGGCCCTATAGGCATCAGAAGCGGTTTGTGGCCTGCCCATCTAGGACCGTAGATGCGGTTAGAGTCCCGCAGAAGAGGACTTGCGCATGCGATTGGGGAAGCACATAAGTGGAAAGGCCAGGAAGGCCAGGAAGGCCTGGTGATTGCAGAAGCGGACCTTCCGCAGAAGAGGAAGCGCATATGCGACTGTCCCTTCGCAGAAGTGCAAGCGCATGTACGCTTAGGGCGCCGCAGAAGCGAGTTTTCATGGCCTAAGTGATGGCCACACCTAGGATGGAAATTCTGCAGGTGCAAAGCTGCAGATGCGACTAAGGCCACGCAAAAGGGGAAGAGTTGGGCAGAAGGTTTAAAAATGAGGGTTTGCCATTTTTTTCCTTCATATTTTGAGATGTAGAGCTCGGATTGAGCCGAAATTTTGAGAGATTTTCAGAGAAAACATTTAGGTAAGGATTCTTGACTCATTTTTTTATTACTTTCCACTAATCTATCATTAACTAAGGATTTGAGTTGAGAAAATTTGGGGAAAGGTGGAAAAAAATCCTTAGGCTGAATTTTGAGGTTTTGATCGAGATTTTTGTATCAGATTTGAGTAATTTTGGTATGGGTGAACTCGATATCTAATGGGCGTTCGTATTTTATGACTTTTACCCAATTCGGAGACGTGGGCCGGGGTTGACTTTTGGGGCGATTTTTCAATTCTTTGCTAAATTCGTAGATTTATTATTTCAATTAGTTTTTTATTAGTTATATTTATAGTATGTAATTATTTTGGTTAGATTCGAGCCGAGCGGAGTTGGAAAGTCGAGGGAAAGGCATTCTTATTGATTGATTGAGCGAGATTTGAGGTAAGTGACTTGTCTAACCTTGTGTGGGGGAAACTCCCCTTAGGTTTGGTACTGTTATGGTATTTGCAATACGTGAAGACCGTGTACGCGAGGTGACGAGTGTGTACTCGGGTTAAATATTAAAAAATCGGTTCTTTCTAAGTAGTTTCCTTTTTAATTCCTTAACGGAGTTACTCTATCATGTGTAGTCATCATGTTTAATGTCACATGTCTACGTGTCTTATCTCTTACTTGCAATTTGTGCAACATGATTAGTTGGATTTCTTGCTTCCTTGATCTTGTATTCAGTCTTTAAGTGTAGGATTACTTGCTGTAATTTCATTGTCCCGTTGGTTATATGTTGCATCTTTATTTTGGAACTACGAGGCGGTACCTCGGGGGCGCCGTTGTTACGAGGCGGTACCTCGGGATCACCCCTGTTGTGTAATTACTTTTGGGACTATGAGGTGGTACCTCGGGAGCGCCCCTGTTGCATAATTACTTTTGCGACTACGAGGCGGTACCTCGGGAGCGCTCCTGTTATGTATTTACTTTTAGGACTACAAAGCGGTACCTCGGGAGCACCACTGTTGTTTACCTCTATTTGCTGTGTTGTTATCTTTCTGAAATTTCTCATTGTTCACTTCTCAGTCATTTCATTATATTATTATATCTTCTGCCTTGTTTCCTATTATTTCCAGTAGGGCCCTGGCCTGACCTCGTCACTACTCTACTGAGGTTAGGCTTGGCACTTACTAGGTACAGTTGTGGTATACTCATACTATGCTTCTGCACATATTTTTGTGCAGATCCAGGTGCATCTTACCAGCCTCGATATTAGTGCGTTGTGTTGCTGCTTGGAGACTTCAAGGTACACCTTCCCGCGATCGAAGGCCTCAGAGTCCCCTTCTATTTCGTTCTTATCTTATTTCTTTATATTTTGTTAGGCAGTGATGTATAGGATTATTTGGTACTGTACTTAAATCTTGTGACCTATATCTCACCAGGTTCTGGGATTTTATGTATTGAGTTTTCGTAGATTCCTTTTACGAAATTGTTGGGATGTTCAAGTTTTAATCTCTTATTTAATGGTTTCGCATATTATTTAGGCTTACCTAGTCTTAGAGATTAGGTGTCATCACGATATCCCACAGAAGGAAATTGGGGTCGTGACATTTAGTAGTTATTTGGTTTTGGACTTAGGCACATGAAATGATCGACGTACGATCACACATGACATATGACTTGAAAGTGATCAAGTCAGAGATGAATTATTGAGTCATTTATTCTCAACTGAACTTTGTCGTAGTATTATAAGAATGATTCCTTCGGCTTTTACCGGTCTATGTAAGATGTTAGTTAGAGAGGGTGATATTAGACTAGCACTTCAAGCTACCGTTGAAGAGCAAGTTGCCAAAATACTTTACTTGTTAGCACATAATACGACGAATCGTGAGTTAGATATTATCTTTTGACGATTCGGCGAGTCAGTCAGTCGTCATTTCCATATTGTCCTGCGAACAATCTTGGGGTTATATGAAGAATTTATTAAACAACCTGATGGCTCCCAAATTCCTATTGAAATTGCCAACAACCAAATATTCTGCCCATATTTTAAGGTGAACATTGTATTGGTGGAAAAAATATATGACACGTAAACTATCAACAAGGTGACGGACAATGACATGTGGAACATAGATGTTAGGGAAAATGGCGTTCTCAATTAGATGAATTAAGAATGCAGAAAAGGCACGGGATAAACACCCACGAGGTTACATTGAGGAAAGAACCGGACCTAACAGTTGTTAAAGGAGAAACATGAGCGAAATGAATGAAGGCTGCAAAAAAGGGAAAATACACGAACCTGAAGTAAATAAGGAAGGGAAATCGGTAAAATTACAAGGAATCTTTAGTCATAAATGTATCAATTATGGTTACATATGGTAACGGACAATCAACATAATTAATACCATTAGTGAGCCCAAATTAAGTGCGAGAACCGTTTATAATTATTGTCGAGCCCCCTTTTTCTCGCGAAATCGGGTTCCGACATTTGACAACTCCTTTCGAGAGAAGGGAAACGGAATTGGTTGTTGGAGAGTCGCCACCTAATGGATTGAGGTGCGTTAAGGCACCTATAGAAAATAACTCAGATTATACCAGTTTGCATCACCAGAGATCGGGTAAGGGCTAAAATTGCCTTGAGAGGAAGGTGTTAGGCACCCCTCGAGGTCCACAACGGTGGGTACCGGCCGAACTTAACTTATGTGAATTATTCTACGAAAGCGAAGAAACTATTTAATAGGGATGGGGGTCCTAAGTTTTTAACCTATAGGATCACCCCGTAAAACATAAATAATACTTCGTAACTCTCCCAAGACGGGGGTGTTACTCGTATTATTCAGCGGGCACAAACTATCATCTCCTGCTACCCAGCTATTATCTTTAAGTTTTTACCTAAAGCGCTCTAATCAATTCTAACTCGTGTCCTATGTGTGCACTACCCGTCCCTTACTTATGGTCTTGGAGGCATTGAGACCTCTATTTTAGGATGGTTCTAGACTCGACATAAGTTGCTCAAAATTATAAATACTAAGTGACATACAAAACAGTTAGGACTTTCAAATAGAGACAAATATGGGCTCAAATTAGCCTCCCCATATAAACAGTAAATGCATGCAACTGATTATCTTTAGCAGATTTATTAATCGCAGAACCCTATAGGCAGGATATCTATGTGATGTTGAACGCACAAACAGACAGTCGTATATAGAATCAGTTTCTTAGTTCGATTAGTAGAACCTACATATATTTGCCTACTTATTTTAGCATAGCGTAGTATCTAAGTGTTTTATACAATAGTAAATAATAGCAAGTCACAAGAATATGTCCAGAATTATTTGTCTAATCCTATAGGCATGTTATCTAGGTGATTGACAGTGATAATCATAGAAGCGCATTCAAAATTACCTAATCGAATCCCCTCGGAATGATTTCTATAGTTGAACTAATTTTGTCCCTATAGGCATGATTTCTATAAGTGATCTGATTTTGTCCCTATAGGCATGATTTCTATAAGTGATCTGATTTTGTCCCTATAGGCATGAATTCTATAAGTGATCTGATTTTAACCCTATAGGCATGATTTCTACAATTAAACAATATACAAGCAGGAATTTGCATGCTTTAGACTAGAACATAATTAATCCAAGTATTGATCATATAGGCATGGTTGCTAATACATAATTACTGGATAAATTAATACACCTAAAGGCATGATCGTAGTATTAGTCTTATAGGCAAGATTCCTAACGTGTAAACACCATATAGAACCTATAGACATGATTTCTAACATATGATTTCAACAATATAATATGTAACTTATAGGCAGAACCAACAAAGCAGTAGAGAACCTATAGGCAGGATTTCTACCCAACTTTGCAAATGAAAATAAGAAACCCCTTGCCAATTTTTACTAAATACCCCAGAATTGTTATTACAACAATCATTACAGACCAAAGTTAATGAATGAATTACAAAATATAAGTAAAACTATAGAGGGCCTACAACATGCCCAAATACACCTGGACAACCGAGGTTTTCAACCCATAACAGCTCCTAGGATCATATTCATGGATACACAAGAACTAGTGGTTAATTATTCATACATAGCACAAAGAACCCAAATCTCTAGTGTGTCAAAGCTCACAAGGGTCTCACATGGACCCCGAGCAGTGATCACACTAGGGAGGTCAAGGACATAACCTAAATAGTCTTGGCTTTCAACCGGCTAAGGATGAAGATTCAGAATAGCATAGGTAACACATGAAAGAGAGTAGGCAATGGCTAAGGGACAAAAGTTGAAAATATGTACTTAATTTTAGGAAACGGATATAGCAAAGTTAAAACCCAGAACAGTTGATCAAAAGGTCATCAAGACTTAGAGACATGTTTGTCATTTAACAAACAATACATAGGCAGAATCGTATTGAAAGAGTTAGGAAAAACAAGTTGGCAGGATTTACAAAGATTGTCACACACAGGTGCATAATACTTAACAAGTTAAAGCCTAAAAGGTCCAATTTATGATAAGTGTACCCCATTACCAACGGAAGTCATGTTTACTCACATCAAGAAACAAGAACAACATTCAGACATGGTAGGGAAAACATAAGTTTGATAACTACCCTAGAGTCAAATAATCATTGAGACCAAAGAATGGATCGAGGATAGAATCCTCGGGGACTTGTGAACAAAGCAGGGATCGACAGGCACACATGGCCGGTTGAGGCACCCCGAATAGCTGAGTACAACTTCAACATTGATATTTCAGACATCGTATCAGCCATAAGTAAAATCAGGGATACCAGGTGACGAGACCCGTGCTATCAAATCCTTCACAGAGGAACCCCAAATTGATATGCAAATATCACGATACCCACGGTCATAGGACCGAGGATTGCATACAACTTCGAGAAGAGGTAGCCCGACTAATTTGAAAAGGGCACCTTTGAGAATTCCTTAGCGACCGAGCTAAAAACCAATTTCGGGAAAGAGACGCAAACAAGAAAAAATGAAACAGAAGAACCACGACACGTCATCCACATGATTATTGGTGGAATCGACGTCCCTCAGGGAACTATTTTTAAGCAAATGAAGGTATCCATCACTAGGGAAAAGCGAACTCGAAACTACATACCTGAAGACGCCCTTTCATTCAGCGAAGAGGACATCGAGACCTTGTCTCAACCTTATAATGACACACTGGTAATTTCTTTTCTTTTGAATAAATTTCAAATTAAACGTGTGCTCGTGGATCCAGGTAGCTCGACCAACATAATTCGATCAAGGGTGGTAGAGAAACTCGGGTTGCTCGACCAGATCGTGCCCGCCTCTCGAGTCCTCAACAGATTCAACATGGCAAGCGAGACAACAAAAAGGGAAATCATCCTCCCAGTCAACGTGGTCGGTACTATTCAAGATACCAAGTTTCATGTCATCGAATGTGACATGAGATACAATGCATTTCTTGGAAGGCAATGTATTCACAATATGAGGGCGGTGCCGTCAACCCTTCATCAAATGATGAAGTTTCCTATGAAGGATGGAGCAAAATAGTATACGGAGAGCAACACGTGTCAAAAGAAATGTCCGCAGTGCACGATGTGGCACCGACACCTTCTACATCGAAGGAGCCAAAAAATAAGCAAACAACCGAGTAACAATCACAAACTACATCCTCGTATGAACGAGTAAAGGACCGTGCCGCATCCTCGAAACGGGTAACCGAAGCATATCGAGGCTTGAACTCCACCACAGCTAAGGTACAACCCTCTCCCTCTTTCCTTCACATTTTACACTAACCTATGTGCAAGTGTTCGATTCAAAGGAATCAAAGCACCCTCCAGCTCGAAGGCCTTAGGTTTTAAAGCATGCGTTGCGCTCTTTTTCCCTCATGTCAGATTTTATCCCAAATGAGTTTTACCGACGAGGTTTTTAGCGAGGAAACATCTATATGCTACCTAAGGAGAACTCACCAAGTATTCAAGGCTTCTGTTTGATCAACCTCAAATACTGAGGGGCATCCCCCCGGGAAATCACTGAAATATTCCAAAGAGGGTCTCGACAGAACCAAAGACATGCTAAGAGACATATTATCAGGGATACTAGATTATAAGTGACAGAAAGGCCTTAGAACTGATCCAGACACATTATATATGCAAGACAAACATTGCAAAGATTCAGAGTAAGATGAGCAAGTGAACTTGTGTCAAATATCACTCGTAAGTATTCTAGTATTGACATAGTAGACTAACAAAGTTGCATACAGGAGCAGTCTAGAATGCATTAAGCTAAACAAACTTAACAGGGTTCATATTATTCAATTTAAGCATGCGCAATCTCGGAACTAGCAACATTAGGTGAAATTAAAGTACTAAAGAGACTCGGAACAAATGCAAAGTTGACAGAATCACGCATAAAAATAACCCTGAAACATACTGGGCCATGAACATCAAAGAAGAGAACATATACAAATCACAGATACATAAGAATGAAATGGCAAAGGTACAGTAACTCACCAATTAAGCAAGAAAAGAAAGAATAACACCACAATAGTCGAGAACCCAAAATATTTCGCCTTGGCTTTCAGCCGGCCAAGAACCAGAGATAGAACGAGATAGCAAAGAAAACACAGATCCAAATCTTAAGTTTTTAGTAAGATTATAGTGACTCCCGATGTCTTCTAAAGTGGAAAAGGGGATGGGTTTATATAGCAGCAAAATCGGATGCACAAACAAGGAAAATAGTTGAATAAACACAGGTAAGGAAAGAAATCAAGTAAACACAGGTGAAGAAAAAGGGAAAATCTCGCATGCAGGTCAGTAAAATAAGCAAAAAAGAAAAAGTATCAAACCCAAACCCTAGTTAGGGTTTTAAACTCAAAATCGGACAACTGGTATGAAGGATCCAGTTTAATCTCATGTATATGGACGGAATATTACACTAATCTTCAAGATTGAGTAGATTCGTATCAAATATAAAGGTGGTATTTGCCAAAATTAGGCAAATACCTAAGTATTATCAGAATCGAAGAGCCAGTACCAAGAGAATTCAAATATGGTAAGCAAATAATGGTGAAATCCAATTATCAACGGGATTTGGAGAAGGGATTTGGGGGTGTGACGACTAGGGTTCATGAGATAGGGAGAAGGGGTTGAGAGGATTCAGAGATGGCGGATGAGAGGGAATGGTGGATTAGGGTTTGGGGTGTTAAGTTAAAAGGGGTAGGTTAAATGTAGGTCGTTGATCTTAGAGATCAACAACCAAGATTTTAAAACAAGACTGGGGCGGGTTGTGTGAAATAGGTACCGACCAGGTTGTGATTAGGTTTAGGCTGGGGTTATTTGGGCTAGGAATTAGGTAATTAGGCTGGGTAATTGGGTTGGTTTGGGTAGCTTAGGTCCAAAATAATTAGGGAAAAGGGGCTATTATTTAAATACCCAATTAAATTAGTAAGTAATTCGTAAAAAATTATAAATAAATAGTAAAAGTATTATTTTTGCATAAAATGGTTAATAACAGTTATTTAACACTATAAAAATATGAAAAGTTATTTCTTTGCATAAATAAAGTAATTATAAGTATATACAGACTATTATTGCAAAATGTGCAATTTTAACCTTTAAAAATGCAAATGTAATTATAAAAAATGCACCAAAATATTTAAAACCTAGTATGGATCTAAATGATGAAGTCAGATGATAAAAATCATCGTAAAATAATTTGTGATGCAATTAATGATTATTTATCTAATAAAATATAGAAATAAATTGATTTAATAATCTTTAAAAATTATAGAAAATTATGAAAAAATCTTGTATTTGTTTACAACAATTGAGAGGAAAAATTAGGTATCAACAATTGTAAGCTCCTATATAAGGACATAAATCTCATTTGTAATGGCATGTTACGATTATTATTGAAATGCACACTATTATTCTTTGCTTAATTCTCCAAGCTTTAAGCCTTAATATTGGGGAGTGTTTATCAGTTCTTTTCTTATTTTCCTTTGTAAATCATTTTTATTCTTTGATCTATTCTTCCAAAATTGCTGGGAAAGCTAAGAAAATCTTGGTTATCAGTAATCAGATTTCTTCTAGATATTGACTTTGACCGAGAAATCTATTTTTGGTTAAACAAATTGGTTCCATTACCGGAAATCTGATAATCGGTTCACTTTCCAATCTTTAACAATCAAATATGTCTACCGTTAACGACAACAACCAGCTGAACCAACAAGGTGCAACTCCATCTCACCACACACCAACGGAATCCCCTCACAGTCATGTAGGAGTTTGCTTTCAAGGTCCACCTCTCGCGCTGATGATCAACAGGGAGACGACCAAACTATGGAGCAAGACGCTCTAAAGCAATTGATTGCAGAGCATGTGAATAATGCTCTACAAGCTTTTGTCAGAGGACTAACCAATGCGGCGCAAACTCCTCTTCCAGTTAATACCACAACTTTAGAGAAAATCCTAATGAATCTCGTGATAGAGGGCCAGGTACTCCAACTAATTCTAATTTACAAAGTTTAGTGCTAACTTTGTAGAAACAATTGAAGGAACAGAACGATCGTATAGAGCATATACCAGGTGTACCACCCGTAATCAAAGAGGTAGATATTGACAAATATTCATAACAACCCTGGAATCTAAGTGCCACACATTTACCAATTCCTAAAAATTTTAAAATTCCTGATATTCCCAAATATGATGGAAAAACTGACCCTCGAGATCATGTGATTGCGTTCACTACTGGCATGAAAGGCAACGACTTAACCAAACAGGAAATCGAATCAGTTTTGGTTAAAAAGTTTGGTGAAACACATACAAAGGGAGCATTAACGTGGTATTCACTTTTAGCTGAAAATTCTATTGACTCTTTTGCTAAGCTTGAAGATTCATTTATAAAAGCACATTCGAGAGCTCAAAAAGTTGAGAAAATGATGGGAGATATCTTTAAGGTTAAACAGGGGAATATAGAATTGCTTAGAAAATTCGTAGACAGATTCCAGCGGGAGAGGATGATGTTACCTCGAGTACCTGATAACTGGGCGTCTATGGCATTCGCGAGCAACTTGAACAAGAAAAGTTCAGAAGCCACGAGGAGGCTGAAGGAAAGTTTGCGATAATTTCCAGCAACAACTTGGAATGATGTGTACAACATGTACAATACGAAGTTGCGGATAAAAGAAGATACAGTCGCAGTCAAGGGCCGATGAAAGAGCAGGATCGAGATATGCAGAATCAGAAAAAAGATCTGGTAAAAACAAGTATGAGCCGTACGTGGGACCTGCTGGGTGAGACTCTTGATCTAAACAGAAAAGTGCACTATTGGACTCAATACCAAGTCAAAAGACACAAGTTCTTCATCTAGGTTCATAAAGGATGGGATGCCCGAAGAAATGATTCCAATACACAAGCGAGATAGAAGATTACAACTTTAATATCATCACCTCAGAGTTAGTAGCTATTTGAAGAGGTATGGGGGATAAGGTGCGGTGGCGTAAAGAAATGAGATCAGATCCAAGCAAAAGAAATCCAAATTTCTGGTTCGAGTTTCATAACGATCATGGCCATAGAACATCATATTGTAGAATTATACAAGGAGAAGTCAAGCATTTGTTGAAGCAAGGTTATCTTACTAATTTGTTCAATGATAAAGGAAGACAATCATATATGAATAACAAACAAGAGCCCCCAAAACCTCTATCACCAAAAAGAACAGTCGACGTAATAATTGGTGGAGATGAGGTCAATGGAGTAACCTATACAGCTGCAAAAAAGGCGACAAAAGTCACGGTTACTCACAGGAAGTGAGTTTGCTAGGTCTTGGACGGTGAGTGTATAACATTCGATAATGAGGATGCAGACGACTTGATAATTTCTCATAACGATGCACTGGTAATATTTTTACTTGTACATGATACTAACGTAAAACGAGTTTTGATTGATCCAGGTAGCTCAATGAACATCATTTTACTGAAGGTGGTGAATGAAATGCAAGCTAATGATAAGGTGATACCAAAGGCGTGGACCTTGTCCGATTTTGATAATTCAAGCGTTATCCCAAAAGGGGAAGTTGTACTCACCACATTCGCAGAAGGAGTTGTCAAGGATACGAAGTTTCAGGTGATAGACGCGGACATGGCCTACAATATAATTCTGGGAAGATCGTGGATTCACGATATGGACGCTGTCCCATCCATATTGCACCAATTTATCAAATTTCCTTCACAGGGGGGAATCCATCAAATCTGTGGAGATTAACAAGCTTGAAGAAGTATCAACTCAGTGGTGATTGAAAGCACGATAACCAATGATGCAGACGTGAAATAACAAATACAAAATTCAGTTGAGGATGTTGTTACAAAGACCTCAACTGAAGACACACCATGACAAACTGATTTTGATTTCAGACCCAATGTTATTCAAGAGCCAGAAGAAAATAAAAATATTAAGACAACTATTGAAGAGCTCGAAGTTGTAGTGTTATTTGTACACTGTCCAAACAGAAAAGTTTACGTCCGAGAAAATTTAAGCCTAAAAATGAAATGTAAGTTAATTGAATTTTTACAAGCTAACACATATAGCTTTGCTTGGTCACACTTAGATATGACAGGTATACCAGCAGAGGTGATGACCCATAAATTGAGTGAGTATCCATTTTACCCACCTGTCAAGCAAAAGAAGAGGAAGCAGGGATCCTTCAAAAATCAAGTGGTCCAAGATGAGGTACAAAAGCTTTTAAACCTTGTCTAGTTAGCTAATACCGTGGTAGTTCCCAAAAATAGCGGCGAGTTTACTGACGAGCTTAAAACACACACTTAATTATGCTCCCTAGTCGAATATTGTATACTATAATATCATATCCATAGGGATTGGAGTTAAACAATATTATTGTAATTTGTAACTAGATTGATATTGAAGATGGTCAACAATTGAGAATTATGTGAATTAAAACTAAAAGTTAACTAAGAATCTAGAGCTAATTAACTAATGACAATCGAACAAAAGTGAGCAAGGAAGATATCAATGGGGAAAAATAGGGGTTGGTTAGATAGGTACAAGATAAATGTCTGGGATTTAACTCTAGTTAATTCACTTCTAATGTTCAAGCGAGTCTCTCGAATTCACTCAATTATTAGTTCAAACGTTTAGTAGAAACTCTTCTCTCGATTAAGTCTCATCCTCACAATATCAACCAATTTAAGCTCGGTGAACATATACAAGAATTCGTAGTGGATTGGTCTTTAGGAGAACCTATTTCGATTATCCTCCTAACTAGGTCTAAATAATAATTCAAATAGCCTCTTTTGATTACTAAGAAGAATCAATAAATTCAACCAACAAGATAATGCAAAAACATCACAAGTTATGCCTCTCTCGATTACATGAACATGTGAATATAAATGCAACAATTAAAACACCCAAAATGATTCAATGCATAAAAACTAGAGTTAATATCCATAAACAATTATCAATACACCAAATCCATCAATACCTTAAGAGAACTACTCCATAAATATGGAGTAATTCATCACAAATATAAAGAAAAACATAAAACGATCCAAACTCTTGTCTTGAATGAGGATTGAATGATGAATCCCTTGTGCTTTCGCTTCTCCTCCTCCTCTTTAGCCTCCTTAGGTCTTAGATGTGTCAAAAGTCCTAAAAGTACCATTTTTACATACATTTATACCAAGTACGGTTAGGCCTAGACGAAAACACCTTTTCCTACGCGAAATAGGACTGTGGCTCTGTAAAAAAATGCACATGCATGCCGCATAGGGCGACGTGCCAGGCGGGGCAGCAGTGGGAAAGTCTAGATAGTTGAAATCTGTCAGGCAACCGAAAAATGGACAGGCGCGGCGCGCGACTCGGCGCCCCACGCGCTACATCAATGTTGTTTTCTCAGAGTACGACCTTTTCTTGACATTTTGATATCCAGACACGGTTCTCGACCCCGAAAACGGTCCCGACTTAATCCCCTGGGCTTTTACTCAGACTTCAAAGTTTCAAATCACTCAAATTAGCTCCATAACAATTACATAGCTCGAAATCCTCCTACAAGGCATAAAATACAAAATTAGTGAAAAACACTAGCGATTAAAGCTCAAACTCTATTAAAGTGCAATAAATTGGAGTGCAATAAGCGACTAAAAGACGAGATTACAGCCTACCATCATTTGTGTAGATTATACTGATTTAAATAAGGTTTGTCCTAAAGATTCATTTCCTTTTACCGCATATAGATCAACTAATTAATTCTACTGCAGGACATGAACTTTTGAGTTTTTTAGATGCATATTCAGGATATAACCAAATAAAAATGGACCCTCTAGATGAATAAAAAATTTCATTTGTCATAGACAAGGGGACTTATTGTTATAAACTCATGTCATTTGGCTTGAAAAACGCTGGAACTACATATCAAAGATTGGTGAGTAATATGTTTCAAGACATCTTGGAAAAAATACGGAAGTCTACATAGATGATATGTTAGTCAAGTCAATACAGGCGGGAGATTATTTTCAACACTTGTCAAACACTTTTGAGATTCTCCGCAAGTATAATATGAAGCTAAATCTGAAAAAATTGCTTTTGGCGTGGCTTCAGGTAAGTTTTTGGGTTTTCTTGTTTATAATAGGGGTATTGAAGTGAATCATGTGAATATCAAAGCTCTAGAGGAAATACCATATATACTCACAAGCAAGAAAGAAGTGTAGAGATTAACAGGCAGGATAGCAACTCTGGGGAGGTTTATATCAAAGTCGTCAGAAAAAAGTTTTAAATTCTTTTCAGTATTGAAAAAGCAGAATCAGTTTAGATGGACTGATGAGTGCCAACAAGCTCTCAAGGACCTAAAGTAGTATCTATCAAATCCACCTTTGCTAACCAAACCAAAAGATGGTGAAAGGCTGCTCATTTACCTCGATGTGTCAAAAGTGGCGGTAAGTGTGGTGTTAGTACGGGAGGATAAAGGTAAATAATCCCCAATTTATTATGTTAGTAAATCTTTAGTATATGCTGAGACACGATATCCACATTTGGAAAAGCTTACTTTAGCATTAATTATGGCATCTAGGAAGTTAAGATTTTATTTTCAATGTCATCCTATTTATGTTATAACTACTTTCCCCCTGAGGAATATACTGTATAAACAGGAATTATCAGGAAGATTAGCTAAAAGGTCAATAGAACTCAATGAGTATGATATCATATATCAGCCTAGAACTGCAATAAAATCGCAAGTTTTAGCAGATTTTGTAGCGGATTTTAGCACGAAATTAGTTCCTGAAGCAGAAAAGGAAATACAGGTACTTACCGGAGATAATCTGGGGACTTGGACCTATTTACCGATGGTTCTTCAAACATTAAATGAACATGTTTAGGAATTGTTCTTATTCCCCCTTCAGGTGAAGTCATAAGACAAGCAATAAAATATTGTCCAATCACTAACAATGAGGCAAAGTATGAAGTTGTGATTGCAGGCTTGGAATTGGCACGAGAACTTGGTATAGAACAAATTGTGATCAAAAGTGACTCGCAGTTGGTGGTTAACCAAATGCAGGGGACTTACGTGGCAAGAGAAACGCGAATGCAACAATACCTGGAAAAGGTACGAGAATTACTTAGGAAATTCTAGACATGGAAGGCCGTGCAGATACCTAGGGAAGAGAATGCAGAAACAGATGTGTTGGCAAACCTCACGTCCGTCGCGGATGTAACAAATGCAGAAAATGCTTTTGTGATACATTTGTTTCCTTCGGCACTCGGCCAGGCCAAGAGCGAGGTAAATTTTAATAATCTAACTTGTGATTGGAGAACCGAATTTGTGAAATTTTTGCAATATGGTATCTTACCCGAGGACAAGAAGAAGTCACAGTTACTTCGGCAAAAAGCTTCTTGGTACTGCTTAATTCGCGGGAGTTTGTATCGAAAGATGTTTGGTGGACCTTTAGCGCGGTGCCCTTGGTCATCACAAAACGGAGTATGTGATGAGAGAAGTATCGAGGGGCATTGCGGAAATTACGCCGGGGGAAGATCGTTGGTGAAAACATTAATAAGAGCAGGATATTATTGGCCAAAAATGGAAGAAGAAGCAGAAAATTTCGTAGCCAGGTGCGATAAATGTCAACGATATGCTAATAACATGCACCACCCGGTAGAGCTGTTGCATTCATTTATTTCACCATGGCCCTTCATGAAATGGGTCAAGTACATTGTTGGGCCGTTGCCTCAAGCTAAAGGAAAGGTATGGTTTCTGTTAGTTTTAAGAGATTATTTTTCAAAATGGGTAGAAGTAGGTGCTTTCAAACAGGTGCGGGAAAAAAAGTCAGGGATTTTATTTGGTGAAACATTATATGTCGATTTGGGGTTCCAAAGGAAATGGTATGTGATAATGGTCCGCAGTACATAGGCACAAAAATCACAGAATTCTTTCAAAATTGGCAGATTAAACGGATTACATCTGCACCTTACCACCCTGCGGCCAACGGACAAGCTGAATCAACAAATACAGTTATTATCAATAACTTGAATAAGAGATTAGAATAATTAAAGGTCAAATGGCCAGAAGTATTACCGGTGTTATTATGGTCCTATCAAACAACAACAAAAACTAGTACGACTGAGACTCCATTTTCACTTGTATATGATGCAGAAGCTTTAATTTCGGTGGAAATAGGTGAACCAAGTACGAGGTACACACATGCTACCGAAGAGGCAAATAAGGAGGAGTTGCGGGTAAATTTGGATTTATTAGAAGAAAGGAGAGAATCAACATTAATTCGAATGGCAGCTCAAAAATAGATGATTGAACGATATTGCAACAGGAAAGCTAATTTGAGGTACTTCAAGATTGGGGACATCGTCCTCAAAAAAGTGTTCTGATCAACAAAAGCGGTCAATGCAAGAAAGTTGAGCCCAAAGAAGGCCCATATAAGGTTCGAGGCATCGCTGGAAAAGGAGCATACGAGTTGGAAATCATGGATGGCAAGGTGCTACCATCGAATTGGAATGTAGTTCATTTGAAGAAGTATTACTTCTAGGCGAAGAAAATACCTATGGTCAAGTATCACGCAAGTTCAATTTTATTTTGTTCTTTTGAATTTTACTAACCATTTTAGACCAAATGATGATATTAAAACTGAAAGACACGAGGAATAATGAGTTATTCCCGGTCTAGGTTGCAACTTTTCTGACGGAAAAAGGATTATGCAGTCATCATCTAAATAATTATCTCCGAGTACCATTCGTATTTTCCTTTCAGGTAATGGATCAAAAGAAATGAGTGATCCAGTGTTCGAAATTTCATACCTCAAAGCTCCAACACTGAGGGGACTATGCATATAGAAGAAGTAAAAAGAACTAAGGCATAGTTCAACCTGAGTCAAAATCCTTGAAGAAACCTTGAAAATTTTTCAAAGGAGTTCGAACTCGCCAAAAGGATGCAAGATATTCCATATTTCCACGAGTTTTAGGTTAAGGCCAAAAATTTAGTCACGGGATAATAGACCCGAATTTGTAAACCTGCTACAATGAAAGCAATTATGAATGTTTTGTATGAACAATTATGAGAATGATGCACGAAATTTATTTGAAAGTTCAAAACCTAAAACTTCCTCAAATTATTTCTCTTTTCATGTCTGCTTCATGTTTCATTTATTTTCACCAATATGAAGATGAGACATCATCTTCATCAGTGTCGTTAACATAAAAGAGCCATCTTTTATAAAAATCCGTGTGTATCGAAGTCACGGATTATTAATGCATTTTTAAATACAAGAGAAAGCTCAAATATTAAAAGGGAAAAGATCATAATATGTGGCAAAATCAACCGAAACATTTATATATTAACCCTAAAACAAGGGCGATAAATTTTTCATCTAACCCCAAAAGGACATGGGCAACAAAAAACAAACCTTCCAAAAAGTTGTTAAACCAAGGAAAAAGCAACATAAAGGAGTTCCAAATAAAATCCAACAAAAGAGTAAGGAAAAGGAAAAAGCTAAGGAGCATCATCAACAGGAGAAAAAGAATCAACTTGGGGAGAAGAGGCTTGAGCAACAGCTCCGTCAGGAACAAGTCCATCTCCATCACCCTTAGAACCTTCCTCTTTAGGTGTGACATTGCTGAGTTTTATCAATTACTTCTTTATCCCTAGTTATCTCAGCATTAAGGTCAAAACATTCTTGGTTGGCTTCAATTAAAGTCTCAAGGCGAGTGTTCAGAAAAGCCCAACTAGCATCCAGCGATAACTTATCCTCAAGGGCCTCTTAATCTTTCTCCCACTCATCAATCTCAGCTCTCAGCTCTTCTTTTTCTGCTGCCGAGGCTTTATAAGCTATCTTCAAAAGGGCAAGAGAACTTTCTAATAACTGAATTTTATTTGTAGAGGTGCAGAGATGTTCCTAAGCTTGGGTAAGTGTTTGAACCAATTCACCCGCGTAAACCTCAATTTGATTAAGGAGTTCTTTCAAATCCCTTATCTCTTCAATATCCTTAGAAAGTTGTTCAACAAAAGAGGATTCCGGTCTATCCTTGTCCTTCCCGAATTGACTGGAAGAAGCTTTTTCAATATTTAACTCAGCGAAAAGCATTCTCATTTGTTTCTCCAAAACGTTCTTCTCTTATGCAAGAGCTTTCTTTTTCAGTTAAAGACCTTCAAATTGTTCTTTCCAGTTGTTAGCCCCGGTACACAATTCAAGCTCTGTGCCAATCAAATTAATCTAAAAAAAAGGTAGGGGAAAAGAGTTATGAATGAGGAAAAAGAAGGAAGGAAATGTAAATTAACTTGTACCTTTAGAGAAGAATGAACAATGTCATTCATTAAGGTTAGTGAACTATGGCTTTCCAACTTCTTCTTCTCCACGAGTCCTAATAATGGCTTCAACCAGACATCATCTTGACAACACTTCCTCAATAAGTTCCCGCCTTCAGGGACCTCAATCATAACTCTTTTCATATACCTTCTGCTGCTAGAAGGCTCAACTTCTACATGAGAAACATCAACCAGGAGCAAAAACTGGAGTAACACCAGGTAAAGACACAAAGGTGTTTAGCAGTAGATGGATCTGGAAGGGAAGCGAGAGGTAATTCTTCAGAAACAGGCCCGAAGCCTTCTTCACCCTCAAAGCCATAGACGAACAACCTGTCAACAGGACTGGATGGAGGGTTAGAATCCTCTTCATCAGAAATTTCTAAAGGAGTATTTTCTGGATCATCGATGAGTATGAAAGGTATTGAACTCGATGGAGGGTCATGAGGGGAAAAGGTTTCATCATTAGAAACCACGCGTCTCCTGACGCGCTGTTTTCTCACCAAAAAAACTTCTTCTACCTCCTCTTCATCATCAGAGCCATGGGCTTCATCAGTTTTCCTCTTGAATGAGGAAACACTCAAAATTCATTCCTCGGCAAGACTTATAGAAATCCTGGTTGATGGAACAGATGCGGGACTAATTCCACGAATATCAAACCCTAATAAAAAAAGGGGGATGATGAAAAATTTTCATATAAACAAGTAAAAGAAGAATTATGAAGGTGAAAAGTACCGTGCATTTTCACTTTCCAACCGAATTTTTTAGAAAGAAATTTCCAAGATATTTTGTCTGTAGGAGAAGCAGTCAACATCTTTTCTATCCAAGCACGGAAGTCGGGAATTTTTTCAAAGACTTCTATGGTTACTGAGTGTAATGACCCGATCGATCGTTTCGTGAGATTAGCCCCATTTCCTCCATTTCTGCCTTTTCATATATTTCTTAGCCTGTTTATGTTGTGTTGGTTCAAATGGTTTGGGTTCGGAGTGGTTGGTGAGATCAGAGGCACTTAGCCTCTTAAAGTAGCCTAATAGTTGAAAAGTCAAACTGAGAGTTGACTTATTGGTAAATGACCTCGAAATGCGGATTTTATGGCTCGTATAGCTTCTTTAGGTGATTTGGTACTTAGGAGTGTGTTCGGAATAAAGTTTCGATGTCCGGTGTAGAATTAGGCTTGAATTGACGAAAGTTAGTTTTTGGCGATTTCCGGTCGGCAGTGGAAAATAGGCTATCGGGGTCAGAATAGAATTTCGGAAGTTGGAACAGGTTCGTAATGTCATTTTGGTTATGTGTGCAAATGTTCAGGTAAATTGGATGTGTTTTGGTTGGTTTCGGCATCATTGGCGAAATTTAGAACTTTCAAAGTTCATCTTGGATTTGATGTAATTTTGGTGTTTTCGTGTTTTTTTTGGTGTTTCTAAGGCTCGACTAAGTTTGAACGATGTTATGGGTGTGTTGGTTGGATTGGTTGAGGTCCAGGGGGCCTCGGGTGTATTTCGGATGCTCAAACGGGCACTTTTTGGCCTTAAGAAGTCTGTTGTTTTATGTTGTTTTAGCAACAATGATTTCTTCACTGCGATCACGTGGATTCATCCGTGATCGCGTAAAGTAAAAGAGCGGGGAAGGAATTTTTGTTCTATGAGATCGCATGGTTAGGATTGCGATCACATAGGTTGGTCAGGTAAGGCAGTGCGATCGCGTGGGTGTTGGTGCGATCATGTAGAGGTTCTGAGGCGCGTGTGTGCGGTGGAGAGTTGTTCTATGCGATCGCATTGAGTTGGGTAGTCTGTGCATCATGATCGCGTGGCTGCAATCGCACTGAAGGGAATTTAATTGCTGGGCAGAATGCTTTAAAGGCCATTTGTGCGAGGTTAGCTCATTTTCCTCCATTATTAAATGAGTTGGGAGCTCTTTTGAGAGGGTTTGAAGAGGAAATCAAGGGAATCACTTGGAAGTAAGGTTTTCAACTTCATAACTCATTTTTATGTCGTTTTATAAGTAATTAAACCGGAAAATTTCTTGAAATTAAACCCAAATTTGGGGAAGAAAGGTGCATGGGATTTGGAATTTTCTTTTGAGAATCTGAGTGGGCAATTGTGGTCCTATTTTAGTGTTCTTGGTATGTATAGAATCGTGGGAGGACGAGGATTCTAGTGATATAAATTTTATCAAATTCCGAGATGTGGGCTCAGGGCTCGGGTTTGGCCGAATTTCGAGATTTTTGTATAAATTGATAGTTTTCGATTGGGTTGTGTTCCTTTAGCGTATATTGATGATGTTAAACTGATTTTGGTTAGATTCGGAGCAATCGGGAGCCAATTTGAGGGGAAAGAGCATCGGGGATTAGTGTTGTAGCCTTGTAGAGGTAAGTAATGGCTATAAATCTTGTCCTGAGGGTATGAAACCCCGGACTTCATATTTCTCACTGTCTTTAGCATGGCGCACATGTCGAATGACGAGTATGTGGCGCACACTGATTTTTGGATTGGACTTGGTCCTCTCCGCGGCAACTATTGAGTTGCGTATTTTACTCTAAATCATATGTTAAATTGTGTTCTAAAGACTATTGTTATATTTGGGTTATAATCCATGTTTGGGGCCTCGTGCCGACTTGTTTAGACCCCTTGGGGGATTTTTACTGCTATTTACTCACTGTTTATTTATGATTTACACTCAATCATATTGTGCTTAACTGTTTTCGAAACTCAGCCTGATTTACACTGTTTTGAGATTTAAAAATGATGTTTTGGGTCGAGTACCCCATTTTACTGATACGCCCGAGGGGCTTTTGAGAGGTTCTGACTGAGTGAGGCCGAGTTCCTGATTTGTGAGGATATGATATGCCACGAGGTGGCGTGATATTAGCGCTTGGGCTGAAGGAGCCCCTCCGGAGTTTTTACACACCCCCAGTGAGCGCAGGTACCTACTGAGTGTTGAGTGCCGAGTGTCGAGTGCCGAGTGCCGAGTGATGAGTGATTGGGAGGCATGGGTGACAGTGAGGTTGCCCGAGGGGCTGATACTGAGTGGCTGTGAGGTGCTGAGTGATGTTCTGCCCCGGTCATCCTTGGGGCTAACTAACACTCTTTTACTTCTAGCCACGAGGGAAAAGACTCCTTCACGAAACAACTTGGGGGAGTAAAGATGAAATAAGTAACGAAAGGTAAAAGGAACAAAGACCAAATACGACAAATAACGAAGGCATGTTACAACCCTCCACACGATGGGGCCAATCTAGCCAAGGCACACATTAAAGTAGCAAAAAAACTCGATGATCACTGGATCAGTGGGAGGCTTAAAACCTAAAGTAAATGGGTAGGTATAAATAAAAAAAACCAGCATGGTAAGAGGTGATCTTTTGGTTGGCACCAGGAATTAAAACCGGGAAATCTGGTTTCCAATGACATTCTCGCCGAACTAAGGAAAGAAGACCGACAATGATTAAGCTTGGGTAAAGTTCGGTAGGGTTAAGGGAAGCTATAGAAGAGACTTTATTTCTCATGGTCTCACGTAGGTTCACACATAGATTCATTCAGGTCCCTATTTCTAGAAGAACTAGATGAGGAAAGGCCCGTATACGGGCCCAACATTGCAATTTTATTGAAATTATTATTTGTTGGTGCTTAGTTAATTTTTTGATAAATAAATAATCATTATTATATCCACTTAATCATGGATAGAGAATAATATTGAAATTCACAATTTACAATTAATTTGATTTAATAATTTATATAAAATTAAACTATAAATTATAAATTATTAAGTTGCTCCATTTAACATAAAAAATATTTCGTGCTATAATACTCATTTTAACCTCCAGTCGATATCAAACACAAACATCAAATTGAAAATTAAATATAAATGGTATTAGGCAATATACATAAGTTACCCCGTAAATTATGCATCAAATCTCTGTTACACACTTTCTGAGCACGAAAATTATGTTACCCAACAATTTTCAGAAATAACAATTCATAGTATGAAGTATGAGGTGCAAGTTCGAAAGAAATGTACACTTTCATTTATACCAAGCAAAAAAATCAGACTTTTTTCTTCTTCAAACTCCCTCATTTATCATCCAGCTTTCTAGTAACCCAATTCCTTGTCAAAATCTAGCACTTGTCACACACACCCAATAATCCGAAAAAGATCCAAAAAAAAAAAAGAAAAAAAGGAAAAATATTAAACCCCATTAGAGAAAATCCCAAGAACATGAAAGAGATCGTGATAGAGAAAAATCCCAAGATGATTTTTGAAGAAGAACAACCAGATGCTGGAATGGATGAGTTTTTAGCTGTTTTGGGTCGTAAGGTTAAATCTTCAGATCTGGCTAAAGTTGCACAACAACTTGAACAACTTGAGATGGCTATGTGTACAACATTAGAAGATGGAATTTCTCATCTTTCTACTGATACAGTTCACAAGAATCCTTCTGAAATTGGAACATTCAAAGTAGATGGAAAAAACTGATAAAGTAATTCTTGGTAGAAGTTTAAATGAACAATAATGACACCTGCAAAAAAATTTCAGCATAAAATTGGAAAGGAGATGAGAAAAAAATTTATCAAGCTAGTTGAGAAGATGAATCAAACTTACAAAAGAGCGAAGGAGATGAAAGTGCGTGTGAGAAAAGAAGATGAAAGTGACTTACAGAGTAAATGAGATAAGGTGGCTGGGCAATGTAGATGAAGTAACCGAAAAATAGGAGTTGGGGTTCTGATGGAGTAACTTTTCTAGAATAGTGTAGATGTACTCATTTCTATATTTTTATAGGTATTGGTTTAACCTTCTGTCTTAGTAGAAAAATAATATTAAAATATATAATAAAATAAGAGGGTATAATGACAAATATACCCTTGGTCTACTAACTTCTCATTTCTATATATTTCTAGAAGAAAATCTAGGGGTTATAGGAGCCCTAGGTCTAGAAGAAGATGGCCTGGCAGAACTACTTTGAGAAGAGGAGCCACAGTTAGATAATGAACCAAGAATATGAAGTCTACCACCTATCCTAAGTAGGAGCTGTAGAAGGAGCAAGATCTTCAACGATCACTACTTTGCGAGGGTCTGGTATTGACGAAGACATGTTTAACAAAGGAAATGCAAAAGGAAGGTACATAGATATGAAAAAGGACTAAGTAATGGATAAAGAAGAAAGAAGGTTTCAATAAGTCAAAAAAATGAAATATTTATAAGGAGAAACAACTGTCATTAAAATTGGTCATGATGAAGCGCCATAATAGAACCGTCATGTAACGACCTGACATGTCGTTTTGAGATCTAGCACGTCGTTCGACGGTTTGAGGCCTTGAGTAGGTGCACTTCATGTTCTATGACTTGTACGTGTGGTCGGAATTGGAATTTGGAAAGTTCGAAGTTGATTTGAAAGCTTTAAGTTGGAAGAATTGACTAAGGTTTGACTTTTGAGTAAACGATATTTTAAGGTTCCAATAGGTTCATATGATAATTTCAGACTTGGGCGTATGTTCAGATTAAGTATCTAGTGGTCCTGGAGCATTTTGGCGCTTATTATGGAAAGTTAGCATTCTGAAAGTTTAAGAATTTCTTAAGTTTGATTTGAAGTGGACTTTGGTGTTATCGACGTTCATTTGAGGTTCCGAGCCTTGGAGTAGGTTCATATCGTGATTTGTGACTTGTACGCAAAGTTTGGCGTTATTCCGAAATGTTTTGGTATGGTTCGGACGCGTTCGTCAAAGTTTGAAAGTTTAAAGAAGGATTTCGATCACCGATTCATAGTTTAGATGTTGTTTGGCGTGATTTGAGGCCTCAACTAAGTTCGTAATGTATTTTGGGACGCTTTGGTATGTTTGGCCTAGGTCCCAGGGGCCTCAGGTAGATTCCAGATGGTTAACAGATCGGATTTTGGACTTAAGGAAAAGCTGGAGAATTCTGGTTGTTGGTGCAACCGCTTTTGCGGAAGATTAATCGCAGAAGCGAGGCAGTGAACCACAGAAGCGGCTGGAAGTGAACTGGGCAGAGGCCGCAGGTGCGAAAGAATTCCAGCACCTGCGTGATCGCAGATGCGACAATTGGAGCGCAGAAGCGGAGGTTGGCCAAGAAGGCCTGGGCCGCAGAAGCGAACATGGAAGTGTAGGTGTGCGAGTCGCAGAAGCGCTTGAGGCCCGCAGAACCGGAAGCGCAGGTGCGCTACTAGGGACACAAATGGAGGGCTGCTGGTTTGTGGTGGAGACGCAAATGCAATGGCTTTTCGCAGGTGCAAGCCGCAAAAGCGGCTACTGTATCGCAGGTGCGACGAAGCACTGGGCATAATTGGATTTTTATTCGGAATTTGGCCTATTTTCTTTCATTCTCTCCTAGTTTGGGCTATTTTTTGAGAGCTTCAAGTGGAGATTTTCATTAACCATTGCAAGTCAAGTAATAACCACATAATTTTAGTGAAATACTTGGATTACATACGGATTTTAAATTTATGGATTTTTTTTGGATTTTTAGAGGAAGACCTAGAATTGATAATTTTGGATTTTGAAAATGGAATTAGAATAAATTATATATTTGAGTTCGTAATGCTATGGCTAGAGTTTATCTTCAAAAAATTTCAGAATCCAGGCACGTCGAGGGCCCGAGGGTTGACTTTGTTGGCTCTTTAAGCGGAGTTGGGAATCATTAGAAATTGTTAAATTATGGGTAATAGGGTATAAATTTATGGATTTGCAAATTGTTTGACTAGTTTTTGAGAGACAGGCATCGGTTTGAGGTTTTAGAGTGGCGTTGGAGCCGGCTATGGAACTTCGAAGCGAGATAAGTCTCCTGTCTAACTCTATGAGGGGGAAGCTACCCCTAGGTGATGTATTTGATTTGTGCTACTTGATGGGGGGGAGGGGGAAGCTACATACGCACGAGGTGACGAGAGTTCGTACGTAGCTAGATTCATGTTATGTCCTTTTAGACTTAGGTTTCTACGATGCTATAATTGTACTATTTGAGTTGTTCCTTGCCTATTATATTTCTTTATTTTACATTATGACTTGAGACTAGACTTGCGTAGAGTGATAGACTAGCTATTGTAGAGATTTGACGAGCTTCGTGATTAGCCGTGGAATAATTGTACTCCTCTTACGAATTTCTCCCTTGCTATACGTTTCCCTCGAAAGGTTTCCCCTAAAAATTTATATCTCACATGTTTTTTTCGTGAGTGGGGTAAATGACCTGTTAAAGTTTCTTATTCTAATGGGATCGGGCCGTTCACCTCGGCAGGATTATGTTCCACACTCTCATGGGAGCGTGTTGTTCGCCTCGGCAGTATAATAGATACATCTATGGTTCGTGCCATACGACCCTCGGCAGTGCACACAACATGATGGGATCGGGCCGTACGCCTCGGTATTTATATAAAATACTCTTACGGAATCATGCGTAATATTTGACAAGAAACCAGTGTATCTGCGAGTTTTCCTGATTTGGATTGTGACGACCTATCTGGTGAGGTCCATTATATATATATGCTCCGGTTGAGAAGATAACTGCTAATTGAGAGGTTGAGTTTATTATCGAGAGGAAGATTGTACCACGTATTTATATTTGTTTATTTCGTTTACTTACTATGCCTCGCATCTGTTTACTTCTTACTGTACATGATTTATTAGACCACTAGTAAGTGTTGATGTCGACCCCTTATCACTACTTTTTTGTGCAGGTACATATATGTCTGGTGTAACGACCCCACCGGTCCTTTTGAGCTCTAGCGTGTCGTTCAACGGTTTGAGGCCGTGAGCAGCTTCGTTTTCAGGTATTATGACCCGTGGGCGTGGTCGGAATTGAATTTCAAGAAGTTTAGAGTTAATTTGGAAAGAAAATTCTCAATTCGGAAGCCTTAAGTTGGAAGAATCAACTAAGATTGGAATTTTGAGTAAACGAACTCCGAATCAGGATTTGAAGGTTCCTGCAGGTTCGTATGATGATTTAGGACTTGGGCGTATATCCGGATCGGGTTTTGGATAACCCGGGAGCGTTTCGGCATATATTATGGAAGATGGCATTTTAGAAGAATATCATAAATTTGGGTTGTAAGGCATTTCAGTGTTATTGATGTCCGTTTAGGATTCGGAGCCTGGGAATAGCTCCGTATGGTGATTCTGGAATTGGGAGCGCGATCTGAAGTGAATTCAGATGTCCGTAGGTCATTTTGAAGTCATTTGGCTAAAGATAGAAATTTAAAGGTTTTTGAGAAATCCGACCGGAAGTGGAAATTTTGATATCAGGTTCGGAACGTGATTCCGGAAGTTGGAGCAGGCCTGTAATGTCGAATATGTCTTGTGTGCAAAATTTGAGATCAATCGGACGTGATTTGATGGGTTTCAGCATCATATGTGGAAGTTTGAAATTTCAAAGTTTATAAAGTTTGGATTTGGGTGCGATTAGTGATTTCGGCATTGTTTTATGTGATTTTAGGCCTCGAGCAAGTCCGTGGGATATTATGGGACTGAGTCGTGTGATTGGGTGGGGTCTCGGGTTCGTTTCAAGGTGGTTTTGGGTCATTTTTGAGTGATTTTCTATTGCTGTTTGCTGGTGCATGTGGTGTGCAATGCGATCGCGGTCCTTGTTGTGCGATCGCGAAGAAGGAAAAATTGGAAGGCTGGATTTTAGTCTATGCGATCGCACAGTGCACCTAGGGCTGCTGGGTTGGCTTGTGCGAACGGAGGGGGGGAGCTGCGATCGTGGAGAAGGAAATTTGGAGGGAGCTGGGAATGGCTTGTGCGATCGCATGAGTGTGAGTGCGATCGCGTAGGGAAATTATGGAGGCAACTCAGAAGGCCTATGCGATCGCAGAGGCGCTTGTGCAATCGCATACAAGGATGCCTGGGCAGTGTATTATTTTAAACGGGATTCTTGGCTCATTTCTCCCATTTTCTTTTAGTGTGGGGCTATTTTGAGGGGCTTAAAGAGAGGATTCTCTTTATGCAATGCTAGATAAGTAATTCCTTCATGTTTCTAAGTTAAATACAAGGCTATTACATGGAATTATACATGAAAATTGTGGAAAAATTGGGAAATTTTGAAGAAAAACCTAGAAATGGTATTTTGATTTCCACCACGAATTTGAGCATGAAATTTAGTGTAAATTGTATATTTGAGCTAGTAAGGCTATGGGTAGAATATATCTTCGAGAAATTTCAGATTCCGGGCACGTGGACCCAAGGGCATTTTGGTCAATTCACTGAGCGGAGTTGGGAAATTATATAATTTTAATTGTTGCAAATATTAGAGTATATTTTCATTGGTTTGTGTTTAACGGATAGTTTTGGGGGCGTTGTGCATCCATTGGAGTCGTCGGAAGGGCTTGGAAGCTGGTTATGGAATTTCGGAGCGAGGTAAGTCTCCTTTCAAACTTTGTGAGTGGAAATTGTTCCCCTAGGTGAACTAATTAAGTATGTGCTACTATATGCAGGGGCTACATAAGCACGAGGTGACGGGAGTCCGTGCGTAGCTACTATTATGCCATGTCCGGGTAGTCTAGGACCCACTAGCATGCCTTACATGTTGTTCATGTGATCCTGCCAATAACGTTAGACTGATAATGCTATTGCTTTGTAACCTATTTCCTACGAAGGCTAGAGTGTACCTTCTTAATCACTTAGAAAGATAATTGATACCTCCGTGGATAATTGTGTACCTGATAAGGTGATATTATAGAATATTTTTAAACTTGGCAAATGAATTTGGAGAAAAGATTTAAATACTAATTTTTGTGATTTGTAAAAGAGAAATTTGTCATTTACTTGAGTATTTGTTTTCCCGATGTAGTCGTGGTGGATTGTTGATTGTGCATGACTGCATGTGACCGCTTCACAATTTACATTCAGCGAGCAGAGTGTTATTTCCCCCACTCTCATGGGAGCGGGTCGTACGCCACAACGGATTGAAATATGCACTTATGGTACGGGCGATTCGACCCTCGGCAGTGCATATATATGATTATTTTATGGAAAATATGCACTTATGGTTCGGGCTGTTCGACCCTCGGCTGTGCATAGATATGATTATTTTATGGTAAAGATGGACTTATGGTTCGGGCCGTTCGACCCTCGGCAGTGCTCAAACATGTTTATTTTTATGGCTCAGGCCAGTTGTCCTTATCCCGTATGCACATGCTAAATTGTTAAATGTTTTTCATGGATTTTGAAGAGACAAGANGAAGTAGTAATTATTTAATTACTTTCAACATCTATTTGAATTACAGTTATCCGTAATGCTTACTGTTTTATCATCCTCGTATGCCTATTACTGATATCATATTGTGCTAAACTAATTTGTTGGACCTTAGTGAGTTTCTAATTCGACCTCTCGTCAGTACCTCTCTGAGGTTAGGCGGGCGACTTACTGAGTACACGTTGTTTTCGTACTCATGCTACACTTGCTGTGCATTTTTATTGCACAGGTACCTTCATAGCGATGTGGCTGGTTTGGAGACTTAGGCGAGCTGCATTATCCGGAGGCAATCCGCAGCTGACATAGTCTCCCTCGTATTGTATTATTTTCTTTTAATTTCCTTGTCCAATTGTATTTCGGGCAAGCTTTGTAATGATTGTATAAATTCTTAGAATTTGCTCATGCACTTGCGACACCAGGTTCTGGGATGTGTTTGGGATTTAATTTAATAAATGGAATGGGTTACCTGTCGTATTTATTTGATAAATTTTTATTCGCTATTATAACTTGTAAGTGAAAGGTAAAGATTTTGGAAAAAATGTTAAACAGGAATTTATTTCAACTAATTAATGATTGGCTTGCCTCACAGTGGTGTCCGGGGCCATCACGACTTTAGTAGATTATGGGTCGTGACAACATGGTATCAGAGCTCTAGGTTCCCTGAGGTCTCACGAGTCATGAGCAAGTCTAGTAGAGTCTTGCGGATCGGTACAGAGATGTCTGTACTTATCTTCGAGAGGCTACTGGGCTGTTAGGAGTACTTCCCTTCTTGATTCCTCATCGTGCGATTTGATTCCTTTAAGTCTTATGCCTATGTTGATTCCTACTCAATCTTACGCGTCGTGAAGCGCTTGCTATGAATCAGGAAATTGAGGAATTGAAATGGTGCTACGGATAGGGCGCGAGATATTTTTCATGTGTAATTTGTTGGGGCTGTTGCTATGGACCTGCAGAGGGATAACATGTTGTTTCAGCTCAGTGGCTGTGTCTCTGAGAGCCTTAAGGCTAGGCTCAGGTTGTGATGATGCTTACAATTGATAATCGCGCAATGTCGATATGATGATAGAACGCCTGCCCATATGTTGGGTCCTGATGAATGGTTATGTTGGGTCCTGATGAATGGTTTGAAGGGAGGACTTCTCAGATTGTGATTTCGAGACCTCGATATTTTAGATCCGGCAGAGGAAAGGCATTTGGACTATAGGTGGTCATGTTTTGGATTGATAAAGCAGTAAGACTTGGTGTCTTTAAGTAAGGTGGGATGTTCACCTGTGACGTGATATCGTCGTCATTGATCGAATGGAATGTGTTAAGTTTGTCGGTGCTATGGTTTCTTCGGTTGCGTAGGGTCAGAGTATTGTGAAAAAGTATTGAAGAGGCGGTTGTCAGAGACCGTGAATTGCGGTGGTTCAGTATTGGTTAAGTATTTATAATGAATGTAGCTCGAGAAAGGTGATCTTCAGAGAGTTTAAAGTCATGGTGAACTGCTGGTTCAAGAGCTACATAGAATGATGTTGAATTGGGGCAGCAATTGGGAAACATACGATGAAGGAAGATATGTGAAAAGTGCTAGGCGGTGGTTCCATTTCTAGGAGGCCAGGTGTAAGAGGCAGAAGTCGAGGAGTCGCATAGAGGGGGAGTTTGACCAAGTGGAGGAGCGGTAGCATAGTAGTGAATTAGAAGGTATTATAGAGCATTTAGTAGATGTCCATGGGGAGCGGATGGACTGGTAAGGTTGGTGAATGAGAACGGGCTTAGGATGGAGTATTGATGTCGTAGAGACAGTGTAGTACATCGTCGTTGGAAGGTGTCAGTTGGTGGTTTGCATAGGGGGGTTACCTCCTGTGAGTAGGTTAGCGGTCGTGTGGTTGGCAAGTTTCTGTGAGAGATCCTAGTGGATGTTCGGTAGGAGGTAGTTGTGTGAATGATGCTAGAGAATTTGAGTAATTAGGGAGTGCTAACAAGAGGATTTAGAAGAATTGGACGGATTGGTTAAGCAAAATCATGCTAACAAAGGAGAAAGGATCTCAACAGGGTCTAGAGTGGTGCAAGGAGTAGCTTCGGGCTAAGTGGGGGGAGTCCCACCACCTACAGTTGGGTTGTTGGGTTGTGTTCTCAGGGGGTTGCGAATTGTCGGTGTAATGGCAAGTTATTTCAGCTAAGGGAAAAGAGTAAAATGGTAATTGTGCATGTGATTTGATGAATGTGTGCAAAAGGTGGTCCTATTAGATCAGGGTTAGGCGTTGGAAGATTCAGAATTTATGCTTAATGCATAGGCGAATTGTAAGGGTAGTGACTCAGTCGCGTGCTTCATTGAAAAGGGTGTTCGTGTGCTAGAAGAGCTTGGGGTGATTTTCTTCGGGGCCAGTCAGAGTGGGTGACTCTCAATAGTGGTCCTAGTGAATTCAAAAGTTAACAATGCGGCGTTTAAGGGTTTCAGGCAGCAGTATGATCGAGACTCGAGCTTTTGCAGAGTAATTTCTGAGAAAAAGGAAGATGGTTGGGGTGTTCTATGTTATTTTCAGCATGCATGATAGTATTGGAGGAGTGAGAGAAATAAACTCCGGGTTGCAGAAAGAATATCAGGAGGGTATGAGACGGTTTGCGGGATTTAGGCAGCATGGTCTCGTGAATCAAGGTCACTCGAGATGAGTGAGGGTTGAGTTTGTTATGAGTTGAAGTTACTATTATTCCTGAGGAAATTGAAGATGATTAAAAGAAGATAGATTGATTAGCCATGGTTGAAATGGCACATTTGCGGCAGTGATCAGTTCCGTCGATGTGATTAAGTTATGCATGTGGTTTGTGCCGGTGTGTGCGGGGATTGTCGGCCGTCGTAATAGATTTCATGTGGGGGCATTCGAGTGCTATGGCCTGTCAGGTGTAGGCGGATCTCGGAAGGTTTTATGGTGGTTCAGACCACTACTTAAGGATTTGCGTGTTGGGTGACTGAGAGAATTCACTCGTGTGTTGAGATAGTACTCTTGAATTGAGTAAGTAAAAGGTTTTTATATGATAAAGTGTTCACCCTATTAGTGGTTTGGAAGTTATGATGGAATTCATGCGCTATCTCATATTGGCATGTTAGGTGCGGTAAGCAGTATGTAACTGGGAGTAAGAATCGAGATTGCGGTATGGTGTTAGCGAGGATGTCATGAGCTCGGATGAGCAAGAAAAAGTGATTTGAAAGTCCAGATTAAGCTGGTGTTATCTTCAGTGTCACCTGAGATTGATATTCGGTGAAAGAGGCTTTGTACCCTGGTCATGGGTTCTTGATGTGTTTTGCAGTATTAGTGTGGTCAGGTGATGCGGATGTGCAGACTTGTTACCTCGTGGAAGGTCGTGGGAGCGTGACTACGGGAAGATGGTATAAGTGTGACAGGTAGTCATGTAGGGCTGCTTATCGGGCGGTTATTTACTCTTAACGGTTTGGCTTATGAGTTATCAGCTTTTAAATATATTAATCGGCTAGCCACCCGGTAAGATATAGGGTGGATTGGTATCAGTTTAGCTCTTATCGGGCGGTTTATCAGCCTAATTCAATCTATATTGCGTGCATTAATTGTTTGGTGACTGCCTAGCATACAAATTCAGAATAGGATTATTCTGAATTTGTTTATTCTGAATTTGATAGCTACATCGTTACCAGCTAGCATGCAGATGTTAACATTTATGTCCACTGCCATGCATCTTAGAAGTTAAAATGATTGGTTGGAAATCAACAAACAATAAATGCAAATTAATCCAGTACGATTATTCAAGGAGATTACCATAGCCAAACCTCGATAACAATCTTCATTCATAAAAAAGTTATCCATTGTATCAAATTGTTCTTTAGGACGTACATATGTCTGTTAACGCCTATTTACAATTTTAAAAAGCAAAAATATGAGCTTGCTCTTCATACTAGGGCTTTTGATATTTAATATATATATATATATATATATATATATATATGTATATATATATATATATATGTATATATATA
>ML343674.1:0-43105 GCA_005239505.1 Nicotiana paniculata | reverse complement strand
TTTATTTTTTTGTTTATATTTTTACGATAGTTCTAACAAATACAAAAAAAAATATTTTTTTTTACTGTTAACCCGGGCCGGTCCGGCCCGGCAGTACCCCTACCCGCACGGGTTCGTTTTTACCCGGATAAGCCCCAACCCGTTAAACCCGTTAACAATTAACCGGTAAGAACCCGTAACCGCAACCCGTCAGGTTAAAAAAAAATGTAACCGGCCCGGCCCGGCCCACCCGTTAGACACCCTTAGATTTAAGTAGGTCATCTGTTCAATTGGAAAAGTTAAGACATACTAGTATCTATTACAGTGAACTAGTCCATGAAGCTCAATGGTCAAAACAGAGCATTGTTATACAGGTAAGATACTCACAAGACTTTTGTTAAATATTGATCAATTGCATTTTTTATAACATGGCCGGAATATATATATGGCTTGAGCATAACGAATAATAAGAAAATCCTAATAGTACATGTTTCTACTAAAGAAAGCGCCCCCCCCCCCCCCCCCCCCCCAACACGCCCCCACACACACAACAAAAAAGACGATGATTTACAACCAAATAACAAATTAAAGGAAATTTGTTATATATATATATATTATTATAAAAACATGAATACAATGTCGGTTTACAAAAATAACCTTATAATATTAAGCATTATAACTCTTAATAAAAGGACGTAACCGGATTTTAGATATCAGTGTCACGACCCGAATCCCGACCCAGGTCGTGATGGCGCCCAACTCCGCAGTCAGGCGAGCCAACCATTTTATACTAGTGAGTTCCATGTAGTTTACAAAAAAAATATATATATATATATTTTTCCACACTTGCTTAACTTAGTCTTTGGGACATTAAGTAGAAACAGATAACTTAGACAAATTTATACAAAATAGAAAATCATGAAATTGTAATTTACGATTTACATTCCAAAATAAAGTCTACTAGCGTGTGTACCTGGAACTAGTGTCACAAGTCTACAAGTAGCTAATAGAATAATACCAAAAGTATAAGAAGTTTGTCCTAATGCCTGAGTAAGTAAAGACAGGAATGAAAAAAAGGATAGCTCCAAAGTGCTGCTGGGAGTCGCCAAGAGAAGCAGCTCACCGTGGAGTCTAGACCAAATAAATGTATCAAGGACGAACTCCGGCCTGATACCCAGATGCACCCTCCTCAGAACCTGTACAATTAAGTACAGAGTGTAGCATGAGTACATAAACAATATGTACCCAGTAAGTATCCCGCCTAATCTCGAAGAAGTAGTGACGAGAGATCGACGTGACACTTACTAGGGTCAGAATAACATGTTTTAAGTGTAAAGCTAAGCATGAATGACGATTCATGAATAAGAATGAAGACAGGAACATCAAGTATCCTTTACAATTACCTGTACGTGTCAAGTTTTCTAGCATACAATTGACCTAGTTTTCATTTCTCATGGTATTTAGCAGTTACATAATCACAGAACACCCAACATCTAACAAACATATAACATGTCGTGAACGTACGGCTGACACAACATGAAAATCAATGTGCAATGCCGAAGGGGAAACGACTCGAACCATAGATGCATCTATTACACTGCCCACGAATCGAACATGCGACGCGGTTGACATAATAGTAGGGCTACCCCGCTCGCGAATTATACATGCGACGCGAGTTCCCGTATATATACACATAATTAATAGGAAATCAAGAAATTCAGTAGAGAATATACTTACAGAGAAGGTTTCAATAATATAAATTGCAGAATGTAACCTCCTAGATGTTCACGTAATAATTCAATGATATTAGGCAACCTAAATTAACATTTAAGATTATAGTTACGGCAGATAAAGCATGCTTGTGAATCCTAAACTCCCCGACATGACATAATAGTAGCTACGCACCGACTCTCGTCACTTCGTGCGTGCGTAGCCCCCACAAATAAAGACATGCAATTATTTATATTCACCTATGGGGACAATTCCCTCTTACGAAGTTAGAAAGAGACTTACCTCGTGTCAAGCCTACTTTCCGAGTCAAGAACGCGCCCGAAACTCCAAATTCAGTCGCCCAAGGACTCGAAACTAGTCAAATATTGAATAAATAAATCAATTTATACTCAAAAGGACGAAATTTTCCTATTTAAATGATTATTCCAACCTAAATTGCAAAATCCCAAAATACACCCCGGGGCCACATGCTCGGATTTCGGATGAAATACTTAACCATAGCCTAAGGATCAATATTATATGGTTTTTGTACGATTCCGTAACAAATTTCTTGGAAATTTCCCATTTTTGTCAAAAACCTAGGTTTTACTCTAAACCCATGATTTTCACTAAGTTAAGGTGTTAATCTACCTAGGAATTCAAGTATTAAGCTAAGTTTATAGTAGGAATTACTTACCTTATAGTAGCTAGGTCAAATACCCTCCTTGCATGCTCTCAAAATCGCCCAAGAATGAAGAAAGTGTTCAAAAAAGGCTAAGTCCCGAGTTTAAAACGAAGTGCACTGCCTACAATCTTTTCGCACCTGCGGCTCGAGGACCGCAGCTGCGGCCTCGCATCGAGAAAATATCGCACCTGCGAAGAAGGGGAAAGGGGCCTGGTTTCTCACCTAGGATCATAGTCCGCACCTGCGGCTCCGCTTCTGCGGAAGGGGGTCCGCACCTGCGAAAATTGGCAACTTCCTTAGGAGTCGCACCTGCGAGACTGGGACCGCAGGAGCGGTCTCGCACCTACGACTGGACCTCCGCAGGTGCGGTCGCACCAGACCTGGTGCACCAGCAGTCATTTTTGGCTGGTTTTTGCCTCGCTCGATGCCCAAATGGCATCTGGGCCCACCCGAGAGCCCATCCAAATATACCAACAAGTCCTAAATCATAATACGGACTCGCTCGAGACTTCGGAACATCCGAAATGGTGCTAAATCTAAAAATCATACCCCAAAACCTATTGGATCAAACTTAAGAACTCAAGTTCTTTGAATTCGCTAACAATACGCCGAACCTATCTATACTACTCGGAACGACACCAAATTTTGCAAGCAAGTCATAAATGACATAACAGAACTATTCCCGGTCTAGAAATTCTGTTTTGGACCTCGATAACACAAAAGCATGTTCCAAACCTCAATTTGAATTTAAGGAAATTCTTATTTCACTATTTGGCGCCGAAATGCTCCCGGGTCATCCAAAACCCGTTCCGAACATACGCCCAAGTCTGAAATCATCATACGAACCTACTGGAATCTTCGGATATCGATTCCGGGGTCGTTTACTGAAAATGTTGACTGAAGTTAAACTTAGGGAACTAAGTGTTCCTATACTACTCCAAACTCCTCCAAACCTCGAACCACCCGTCCCGCAAGTCATAAATCAGTAAAAGCAACGAAGAGAAGTCTCATTTAGGGGCACGGGGACCTAGAACACAAAACGACCGGTCGGGTCGTTACATTCTCCACCTCTTAAACAAACGTTCGTCCTCGAACGGGTCTAGAATCATACCTGGAGTGCTGAATAAGTGTGGATATCTACTTCGCATGTCCTCCTCGGACTTCTAAGTCGCCTCCTCGACTGGTTGGCCCCTCCACTGGACCTTTACGGCGGAAACCCTCTTGGACCTCAACTGGCAATCCTTCCTGTCAGTGATAGCAATTGACTCCTCCTCATAACCCAACCTCTCATCTAGCTGAATGGTACTGAAAAATATACTATGTGAGAGAAGTCGGCGTGATACCTCTGGAGCATGGATCTATACCCGTTTTTTGGGGGGCATTTGCATCTATACCCGTTTTTTGTGTCACGTTTTAACTTGTGCTCGCTTTGCAAAAAAAATTGCAAGTGTACCCGCTTTTTCGCATAACTTCACCATACGGGGCTGAAGTAGCAAAGGCAATCACGCAAAACTTCAGCATTCTAGTAGACGGGCCTGAAGTAGCAAGTGTGTTGAACCAAGTGTGCTGAAGTTTTTATTTGTAATTGATGAACTTAAGCATAGTAGCTGAAGTTTTGTTCTCTATTTGCTGAAGTTTTTGTTTAACTTGTGCACGTCTTAACGCAAAGCTTTTGTTTGTAATTGCTGAAGTTTTTGTTTTTGTAACCGGCAAACTTCAGCTCTAGAGCTGAAGTTTTTGTTTTGTAACTGGTGAGTTTTTGTTTTTGTAACTGGCGAAGTTTTTATTTTGTAACTGGCGAACTTCAGCTCTGATAAACATATTTATGACAATCATCCCATGAACTGAAGTTCCATAGCAGCACCAACAGCAGCATAAGAAAGAAGAAGAAGAAGAAGAAGAAGAAGAAGAAGAAGAAGAAGAAGAAGAAGAAGAAGAAGAAGAAGAAGAAGAAGAAGAAGAAAGGAGGAGGAGGAGGAGGAGGAGGAGGAGGAAAAAGGGAGCTGAAGTTATTTAAAAAGTAAGTACATGTTAAAAGTTTAAAGAAAAATGGATATAGGTTAAATGGGGGCGACCAACCTCCAAAAATATTACATATATGTTGGTCAATCTTTGTTTCACTACAAGGGAAAATATCCATTTCCTTTTCTTTTCCTTTTTTCTTTCAAGAAGCTGGTAAAGTAAAACTCAGAACCACAAATAAAATCCCTTTGAGAATGGATGTTCCACACCCATGAGGAGGTTTTTTGTTACTTTGACCTGCCTAATGGTGTTTGGTCGAAATGAATGGTAGGAATGCTCTCTTTGGTTGATCTTGCGTAAAGGTGGTAGTAAGCATTGAGTCCTGTTGTCAGTACCCCCACCTACGAAACCTTCATATCCCAGAAATGGCGAACTTCATTTCGGTTAAATCGGCATTCGGCGTTGTGGTGACGGGTTTGGCATGAACCCTATCTTGTCTATTAGTAACAACAAATGCATGGAAAAGGGGGGCCAGGAACCTTTACTAAAAATACACTATTGCCGAAAGAGTCCCCACAAAAGAAGCAAAATACCATTCCAAATTTGAAGAACCATTTGTAGTATAACTCTCTCACAGTCAGATGCAACGCCAACCATCAAACTAACAGCTAACGAGATTTAAAAGTGTGAAGGCAACAACACACGAAATTTTCTGGGAAATGTCGATCTGTCGATATAAGCACTTCTACTTCATTTGCATTTATAAGTGGGGAAGGAAGAAAACGAAATATAGACACTGCAATCTTATACTGTATCTCTATATATCAAAGTTGCAACTAATCTCCTCAGAGTTACAAGAATATGTTGCATTTCAAGTTTTAAAGTTATGTAATAATGCAAAATATGCTGAGAAGACTCAAATTAGTATCATTTTTCAAAGTTTACCAACATGGCTCATCATGGTCTGTCTCTGTTTTACATTATCAAACTCACAGCTTGGGTGTCATAGCCGCAAAAAAACAATCTCTTCATTGCGCAGACAACACGGCAGCCACCTTGAAATGTTAAGTGGTCTATCTGTTGCCACACAGTTTGATGCTGAAAAATCAGGAAGTATTCAAGAGTAATAACACTTCTCTAAACTGCATATGGATGGCAGAATCACCAAATCTTATTTTTCGCCCAGAAGAGGAGAATGACAACTCCAATGACAATAGCAACCGGAGCCCATTTCCGAATCAGAGCCTAGAGTTATAAAGATACGAGTCAGTATATTAAAGTAATTGCAGATGAAAAAATAAAGAAGTATATCCATGATATGACAAGAAGCAAGACCATTCACATCCGATACATGCCTATATGTCTATGCTAGTGCAAGGATCTAACAAGACACCTAAAACTAGAACCAGACGGGGGAAAAATTTCATTCCCATTTCTGTTGGTTTGTCCTAGTCTAAGCACAAATGAGACTGAAGCAAAGGCAAGTTTCGAGGAGTAATGGCAAGAAACAGAAGTCCTCAATGGTGCTACATCATAGTTTAACATTTCTCCATCCTATTTCTTAACCACAGGCCTCCAAATACTCTGTTCAACAATAGAAAATTTCCATCCACAATCAACTGGAGACCGAGCCTCGTAATCTTCTACAGTGACATCTTACATGATATGAAGCTGTGTGCGCATTAGAACATAAAGAACATATCCCAAGTTTCATGTTCCTTGAAATCCTTTTACATCACCACTTTGCATCCCAACTAAAAGTGGAAAGTACACTTCCCGCCAAGTATATGAAAGCATTATCTTAAATTTCCACGGCACTAACCTGACGATTTAAATCTCTTGCTTTATCAGCATATATGCGGGATTCTGATGTCAAGCGACTGGACATCTGACTGACCTCTGCAGAATTTCACATTTGAACAATGAAATCTCCATATATCAAACATAAACTATAGGAGATAATCCCATGAACATAAGAAAGATAAAAAAAAGAGGGAGAACTACTACATGACAATTGATACATCACAGAAAGAGTATTTGCTGATGTATTTAAAGCTTCGAGTCTTATGATTACAAAAAGACGTGTGCGTTTGGGCTTGTATCAATCAATCGACTATTCCTGAATCTCGTATTAGTTGGGGTAAACTAGATAAAACTCCGTATTGTTGCGCTTTATTCAGATTTATTTCTCGATTATAGGAAAACAAAATAATGTCTTTTAAGACAAATTAAGAGTTCTCCAAAACTAGATGTTCTTTATATATCACTTTATGCCTAAACGGACGGGTCTCTAACTAGAATAACATCACTCCTGACAAACACATGAACTAATGCGGCATAACAACTAATAAGCTTTAATCCAAATTAGTTGGAATCAGTTATATGAACCCTTTGCTTCCGTTGCATTCTGTTCTTAGCTGCACTTTAGATTACTGTTGATGCAATAAAATGTCACAATTGATAACCCTCAGGGATTGGCCGGGTGGAAATTGACTTGAGCCTTGGGGTTTGCTCCCTTGCAAGGTCTCAAGTTCGAAACCCACTGGGTGCAAACAATTTATGAGGGCCATCGGACCGGGTAAAACCTGATTTAACCGTGGTGCACTTGCGGGAAACTCCTCGCCGAGGGCCTGTGCACCCCTGGGATTAGTCGGGGCTCTAAGAGACTCGGACACCCAGGGTTATCAATAAAAAAATGTCACAATTGATGCAACTCTTAACTTTATTGTGACACAGGTTGATTTTGGCCCACCCTTTTGCACCCCAAGCAGCATAGGCTTTGTGATATTAGAGCTACACAACCTAGTTTTGAGAATATAAAGACTTCAAAGATAATAGCTCATCTGATAAATAGATGCTGTTTCAATGTCTTAATCACGCAGTGAGAGGAAAAACCAGAGTTAGTTCAAAAAAATCCAGAAGCTTTAATTTGGTATCTTATGATAAAAAGAAATGAACGAGTACAGAAATTTTCTTTCCAGGGGTACATAACAGAGATAAAATTGAGGAATGAATACTTCAATAGTCACCTCCGGTTACACCAAAGTCAGTTGTTAAAAAAGTTAATGAAAACTAAGGAGGATCACTAAACCATATCTATATCTTCATGCTCTAACCAGTAAAGGTTACACGTCTTCCACAATCTTTTCTACTTTTGTTTCTGGTGCACCATTAGCAACAAAATTTGAAGCTCCATATTTCTTTTATGACTGAACTAGGAAGTTTTCAAAGAAATCCATACATAGTAAATAGGTATTACCAATAACTAATATTTCAGGATAACAGTAAACTTAAAAAATGAAAAAGCAAGTAATAGCATAAAATACTTGTGAATAAAGAAATTGTCAGACAGTATTTAGTAGCCTTTCAAGGCTAAACTGAAGTAGAACACTGAGCATCAGTAGCTTCCCAGATATTTAGAAGATGAATGAGGAAGTGCTAAGGTTAGCACAAAAAGCTTTCCAAATATTATGAGATGGTAATGAGATCATGCAAACTTTAGAATGAGAGACTTACGATCCAACTTTTCACCAACACCTAAAACATCCTGTACATTTCGGGTCATTATCTGATGAACTTCGTAAAGTTCATCATTCAACTTTGTAATATTGCGCTGAGTTCTGGTGTCCTGGTACAGTTTCTTAGTCCTCTGTATAAATGTATCTATTGAATCGAGAAAATTACAAATTGCAAGAAGAAGAAAAATTAGTATTCAAAAGAAGATCAATAAGAAATTATAAAAGCAGACAGTAAAGGTAAGACCATACCAAATTTAATAAAAGCATAAGGCCTAGCAGCAGTTTCAATTTGACTCCCATTGACACGCTCAAACTCATTCTTAAGATCTTCCAGGTATTGAAAGGCAAGTTTCTTGGGATAAGAGCGATCACACATTGTCAAATAACAAACACGGCCTTCTATGATATAACTGAGGTCATGAGTTAAGAAAGCACTGAATCCCCAGAGAGCACCTTACTTTTAGTTGGAGGAACGAAAACTTCAGTATCAAACAAGCAATAGTTAAGTACATCTATTTTAGAAAGGAAAAAGTAGTGGACACAAAGGTGTAACTTGGAATGCAAATACTTTGTGAGATTTTTTTCAATAAATCATACTTCCATCTATAAGCTTAAGCCTGCTATTTAATCCGGAAAATGAATAACATATTGCTTCAATAGGTAAAGTGCATACCATGACTCAAAGCCTAAAAACAGAATCACAGTTTCGATATGTATAAAATGTATCATGCCTATTTATTCAGCTTCTCCTTTTCAAAATGTACTTACCAGTTTCTGCATATCCAAGGTTAGATGTCATTCAAATTATTGCTTATTACTTTAGATTGAAAACGAAACTGTACTGAAAGAGAAACAGAGAGGATATATGGTAAGGGCAAGAAGTCCTCCAAAAGGAAAACAAAAAAGATCCCTCTTAGTTCATCTAAAGCATTAATTAAGCTGGAGCATTCTTCATCCCTATGTGGGTACTTTGAAGGGAAAGAATCAAGGCAACCTTTAAAGGAGAAAATTGACTTTGTAGACATAAGGGCCTGCCTTTGGTTTATTCTCAAATTTGGTCCTCCCACGAAGCAGTCGGAGCAACGCTTGTTAGTTATGCTACTTCTGTTTATATCATGAAAATTCCTAGTTGTCCATAAATTTTGCAACAATATATGCAGATGCTAAGCAATCCAATCAAGCGTATGCCAAACTGCTGTTTCCCCATAAACTGTTCAAAAAACAAAAACATGAAGGGGGCAACTTGATCATTGAATTTTTTGACTATTCATTAGGGAGTCTCTAAAGGAACCCCCTTCCACCCAAAAAATAAAATACAAAAGTTAAAAAGTGCAGTGTCACTCACAAGTGCATAAACAAGCTGACAAAATTCTGTGTCTTTCTCTGAGATGGAAATTGCTACACACATGCGTAATTCAGTGAAGTTTATAGGGAAAGACCATTCTATTACTTAGCTTGTACTATCTCACAATAAAATAAAATAAAGGTAACTATGTATTTTGAAAGATTTCATTGCATCGAGAGATGTAAGCAAACCACGAACATCGAAACAGATGCTAAATGAAACAAAATAAAAGGATACTGGAAAATATAAGGTCCAGTTTCCACAGACATCCTTGATGCGTCAATCTGGCCCATAGAGAGGTTCTTGAACAAGGACTTGGCTTGCTGCTTATAGAAATCTGCATCTGGAACATCACGACCATCATCCAGCCCCTCAGCTAAAGGAAGACCATCAGTCACACGAGCAACCATTGTCAACTTCACCATCTTTCTTCCACAAGCATACAACTATAAGCAAACACAATCAGGTAAGAGTTAAACTTGCAGATTTGAAGCAGGAAATATATAAGTTCCCTGTTAAATAAAATAAATGTTAATCTAAAATTAAATAAACAAGTAAAGACCCCTCCCCAAGCCATGCTTGCATTTTTCATTGCACACGGCATTACAAATTCGTTCATACTTCCATTATTTGGACAGTTGGTTCCAACAAGGCCTTGTTTAAGGGACTTTCCTACTTTCAGTTCCAATAAGTGCCAGGCTTTTCTTGTTCAAGTGGAAAAGAGATAGCGAATAGCTTTTCTAAGACGTATTTTTATCTTTAAGTTTATCTCCCAGAATCTAATGATTTTACTCTCATTTTGAGAATACACACACATACAAAAAATAAAAAAATTGACAACAAATGATAAATAAAGGAAATAACTAGATGTTAACAAGAGTAACAAATCGAAGACCCACTACTCCTATGTGACACCAAATAAATCATTCAAAGCTAGTATGACTTCGAAGATATTCTATTAAAAATTATCAAACTCTTAACTGAAAGAATAATCGCCTAAAATGTAGGGACGTTGAATCGAAAAATTGACACTCCTCTAAGGGACTTGGAAGAGGAGATAGATGTTAAAATGATATGACGATTCCAAAAATTATGTACTTCAGATTTAGGAAATCTAGAGATATTTAACACTCACTAGGACTTTGCACTGATGCAGTCCCAACAATTTTCTGATATCCTCTCATTCCCAATTTATGACATACTCCCCAATAAATGATAATAACTTATGCATTATACCATGCTGATGCAACTTTCTATTAACCTATGAGCATGTCCACCATCTGCCACAAAAGAAGCAGTTGCCCCTGCCTATATTGTCCTTTGTGTTCCTTAACTATTGAGAAGAACAAGGTATGTTTAATTCAGAAGTTTCAAGAAAGAAAATTCGATAACAATTTAGGGGGTCTCCTCGACCCATGGCATGTTGAAGCTATTTAAAATTTCTTAAAACGGCTTTACCCCACAATAGTTCCGATTTGTGTGTCATCCTTGCCCAGGGGCCATCCTATTATCATTCCAATTTTATTGGATGTCCTCGAAGGGACCACCTCACAACAGTTTCCTCTTTGGACTCATCAAGAACCTACTAAACTGAGCTATATTCCTCAAATATTGCTCAAAAGACAATGTGCAAAATCTGGCACCAACTAATTTGAATAAAAACTTAGTTGTTGTCATTATACTACATTAGGTCCAGACTGTCCAGTTTTGCCTGAAATTTGGAGAACCTCCCACTTTGCTTTGGAGACATTTACTTAGTCTTGAGTCCCACATCGGTGGGATGCGAATTTCATGGTCTCTTTTGATCTTGGTCTTTTGATCTTGGTCAATTCTCATCTCATGAGCTAGCTTTTGGGGTGAGTTAGATCCAAGGTCCATTATCATGGTATCACAGCCAGATCCGTCCCAATTTATTATTACTGATGTTGGCCCCCATCTCTATTATCCATGCTCTAGTTTGCAGGAATGAGCATGAGGGGATGTTGAGCCACATCAGCGGTATTTGAATTTCATAGTCTCTTTATATGGTCTTGGGCAATCCTCATCTCATGAGCAAGCTTTTGAGGTTGAGTTAGGCACAAAGTCCATTTATCACTTAGTAGGGAAGAAAGTGGGTATGGATGGAGCAGAATGAACAGAGATGATTCACAGAATTGACCCCAAATTGATGGGGATTGAGGCAACATAACTCAAGATATTGTGAACTAATTAGCAGAACAATTATCTAGAACAAAGACACCTTTGGAAATGTAACCTAACATTTCACACATGCAATAAGATCACACTTACAGAAGTTCCATAAAATTTAAATAATTAAGAAGATCGAATGTGAAAAGAAACCAATTAACACATGATTTCAACGTTCCGATCGAACATTTGCTCTATTGGGACCGATTTCGTTACAATATTCAACAATTAAGGTAAAACGCACATTGACAAAAAGTTAAATCTGTGATAGATCAAATTACCAATCATACGCGTCGTGACTCCTATGTTGGTTGATCGATCTTCGGTTTTGATGAATCTGATGCAACTTGTATTGGAAGATTTTAAATCTTCTTCAGTTGATTTGTGTTCTATAGTTAATAGGAGTAGTACAGGATTCAGGGGAGGTGGGTGAAGAAGAGGGTTCTGCAGAGATTTGGGGGGGTAAATGTTAAAAAGCGTTTTATTTACACCTTGGCAAAGGCTGTCAGCCTCCTCTTTGTTTTTAAGTACTGGAAATTTTAGAAAAAAAGACAATAGTCCCTTAAGTTTGGGATAAGTTTAACCTACACCCTCCTATACCGTCACACCACATTCATTCGCTATGACAACCTAATTCTTTTCCGACACCGATTTTTAAGTTATATTTAACAGCATATTACCCCTCTATAACAACATATAAATTTTCTAATGCACAACCTATAATAAAAATATATTATCTTAAGTATGACAATACGTTCCATGAATATGCACATTACATATCTTTTACTTTGAGAGCTACAAATAATATATTTTCCTTTAGAAAAATGCCAAATGATATTTAAACAATCTATTTATTCTTTTTGAAGATATGCACATCATTCTTTTTATTTGAAGCCCTTTACTGAAAGTTTGGAAGCAAATCTTCGTTGATTCAAGTGTTATACTGCTAGTAAAAGACTGAAATCTACAAAACAAGCTACAATTATAGGGTCATTCCATCAATGTTGAAAGATTTAATTGTGTGCCTTAGAGGTTTTGTACGTTTAATTGTGAATTTTTAATGTATTAAATTTCTTTAGCATTTAATTCGTTAAATATTCATATCTTTTGTGATTTTAATTTTAAATATTTTTTCAACTCTTTTATATGTACTATTATAAAAGAAAAAAAATTAAATTTTGAATAATTTTTGTCTATAACAACCAAAAATACATTTAAACATCAAATGTCTTATATGTGTATAACGACTATTCACTATAAAAGTCAAAAAATATCGAAACTTGTTGTAGAGAGGTTTGACTATACAACAACAACAATAACAACAACAACAACAACAACAACAACAACATAACTAGTATATTCTCACATGTAGGGTCTGGAGAAGGTAAGGTGTACGCAGACCTTACCCCTACCTAGTGAAGATAGAGAGATTGTTTCTAACAGACCCTCGGCTCAGAAAGGTAGGGAGGAGAAGAAAAGGAAGAAGAATAAGAAGACGCGGAGAGAGAAAAAAAAGAAAAAAGAAAAAGAAAGAAATAAAGAGAGAGGAGAAGGGGGGGGGATAAATATTACCAAAATAGTAACAACAACAGAATACAATAATTAAAACAAACTAAACAACATGACGTAATATAAATTTGAGAAATAGGAAAGTGCATGCGTGCTACTAGTACTACTAGTAAGAAATGGGAAAATTCTTACCTACTAACCTTCTACCCTAATCTTCGACTTCCACACCCTCCTATCAAAGGTCATGTCCTCAGTGAGCAGAAGTTGCGTCATGTCCTGTCTAATTACCTCTCCCCAGTACTTCTTAGGTGTGCTTCGACCTCTTCTCAAACACGCTATGGTCAACCTCTTACACTTGCTAACAGGAGCATCAATGCTTCTCCTTTTAACATGTCTGAAGCATCTCAGCCTCGACTCCCGCATCTTATCCTTTACGGAGGACACTCCCATTTTGTGCCGAATAACTTAATTCCTAATCTTATCCCTCCTGGTACACCCACACATCCATCTCAACATCCTCATTTCTGCTACTTTCATCTTCTACACAAGGGAGTTCATGACTGGCCAACACTCTGTCTCATACCGCAGGGTTGGTCGAACCACTACTCTGTAAAATTACCCTTGAATTTTGGCGGCACATTCTTATCACTAGGTGTGTACAAAGAAAATCGATAAACTGCACCAAACTGATAATCCGAGTCAAACAGGGGAAAAAAACCCTGATTGTAGTTTGGTTTGATATTGAGAAAAAAAATCCGAATATAATTGGTTTTGTTTGGTTTTAACTAAAAAAAGTCAAACCGAAATCAAAGCAATCCGATAGTACATTTATACAATTTTAAAAAAATATTTTATACATATAAATATTTATTGTAATGTAATTTATAACTATTTCTTAAACTTTTTAACAGTTTTATCTTTTAAAGTATTATTTCAAGTTTGGACTTAATATTCTTGAATGGTAAATAAATTTTGTAGCCTACAAATGTAGTAACTCAAACAAAGTTCAAATCAATACTAATGCTAATAAAAGAAATTCAATTCAATGTTAGGAATGATGATAGTGTTGGATATCTATTTCTTAGTTTTACATTAATTTATAATGAAAATGCATAACTTAGTTTATCTCTTTCTTTAGTGCTTAGTTATGTAACTAATAGTTCTTATTAGCTATACTTATTTTAGCATAACCAATATAGTATTTTGAGATTATGTTAATTTTCAATATGACTTATTAATTAGCAATATTTGCTATATGCAATTTTATTAACTTTGTTATTGAATATTTTAATATAACTCTATGACTTATTTCATATTATTGTGTTATTTTCTTGGAAAATATATTATATAGTTGTATATTACTAGGGCTAAAGAAATATTTGGAGCAAAAGTCACATATTTTGTGTTATGAAGACTTTACCGGGAAAAAAAACCAAAAACCCTGAGAAAAATCGAGATTGAAAAATTCGACTTTGTCGGTTTGGTTTAGTTTATAGATCTAAAAATCCGACACAATTGGTTTGGTTTGTTAAGTGAAAAAGCCTAACCAACCCGACCTATGTACACCCCCACTTATCACATAGAACACTGGATGCAAGCTTCCACTTCATCCATCCTGCTCCAATACGATATGTGACATCCTCATCGATCTCCTTGTTACCCTGTATAATAGATCCGAGATACTTGAAACTGCTTCTCTTGGGGATGACTTGAGTATCAAGCTTCACATCCACGTCAACTTTAAAGGTCGTGTCACTGAATTTCCTCTCCAAGTACTCTGTTTTGATCCTGCGCAACTTGAAACCTTTATACTCCAAGGCCTGTCTCCAAAAATCCAACCTTACGTTAATCCCACCTCATGTCTCGTCTATCAACACTATATCGTCTGCAGACAACATGCACCATGGCACCTCCTATTGGATGTGTCGCGTCAGCACGTTTATCGCCAAGGAAAATAAGAACGGGCTAAGAGCCGATCACTGGTGCAACCCCATCACAACTGAAAAGTGTTCAAAGTCTCCTCTCATAGTCCTCACTCGAGTCTTAGCACCATCGTACATATCATTAATCATCCTAGTGTACGCTACCGGGACACCGCTAACCTCCAAGCACTTCCACAGAACCTCCCTCGGGACTTTATCGTACACATTTTTAAGGTTAATGAACACCATATGCAAGTCCTTCTTACTCTCCCTATACTGCTCCACTTGTCTCCTCACCAAATGGATAGCTTCCGTCGTCGAAAACCCCGACATTGAATCCGATCTGATTTTCGAAAATAGACACGTTCCTCCTCACCCTGGCTTCCACCACCCTATCCCAAACTTTCATAGTGTGGATCAATAGCTTTATACCCCCGTAGTTGTTGCTATTTTGGATATTGCCCTTATTCTTGTACAATGGAACCATCGTACTCCACCTCCATTCTTCGGACATCTTCTTTGTCTTAAAAATAACACTAAACAACTCGGTAAGCCACTCAAAGCCAGCTCGGCCCGCATTCTTCCAAAATTCCAACTAGTTCTGGTCCCATCGCTTTGCCCTCTCCATCTTCTGCCTTAATACGCCTACAATACCCAAAATCACGCTGACTCAACCTACACCCTCATATGTAACACAGAAATCTAAATTAGCTCCTTTTACTTGTATAAAATTGAAATGTTTCATCTGCATATACAAAATCAAAATGTAATCTCTAAATCCAGTTAATTTCTTGCATTTATCAAAATACCATAAGAAACTTAGTTTTTTCCTTATATACAGAAAACTGATGTGTTGTATATACCTTTTCTAGCAACTGATATACCATTGGCTGCCTACTCCTATCCAATTGAAATCTACTTACATATGGATTCCATCTCAATAGATGTTCAACGACAAGTCGACAATAAAGATTATGCCTCAAAAGTTGGGATCAACTATATTAATCTTCACTATCTATATCGCTCAATTTAAGCTTGTTCACTCCCAAATTACTGGCTTACTAGAGATAGAAATTAAACCCTTTCTTTTTGTGTTTTGTTTTGACAGGAAAGCAATTTTTTCGAATAAATGTTGTTTTGTTTCTTTGTCACTAGACCCAATTATGTAACAAAATAAATAATTTTATAGGTAGGTGTAAGGTGTGCGTGCACACTACCTTTCCCAGACTCCTGAGATTAAAATGATTTGTTGTTATTGTTGTTGACCAAGTAAGACTTATTACAGCAAAATGCAAATAGGCAGTTGCTAATGCTTCTGAATAAAAGTCATGTTGTAGGCCAACAAGGTGGGTGGCCAGCCTTTGTACTCTTTATGCTGCATTAGGTAGAACATCTCATTGTTCTCTGAAATGGTAGACTATGTGCTCAGCAATATACTTACTGCCAAATTTCAACAGTCACCAAAGCCAAAAAAAAATTCTGCCTGGCATTCAGGATTACTAGAAGATAATGAAAATGTAAATAATTTAGATACTGCTAATATATTTTGAACTCTTTACAATATGTAACTTGCCTTATTTTGGCATCAATAGGTGGAGAACCATCACCTAGTCGACAAATTTAATCACTTGCGGATGGTTTCCAGTGATTATGATGTCGTCTACATAGACAAACACATAAATAGTTACAACTAGATGCTTCCACACAAATAAAGAGGTGTCAGATTCTGTTTTAACAAAATGCATTTTCAATAAATGTTCGCGCAGAGCATTATACCAAGCCCTGGGGGCTTGTTTGAGGCCATAAACTGCCTTTTCAGTTTGCAAACATGAGTCAGAAATTGACGATATAAAACCTCCGGGTTGAGATATAAAAACTTCTTCATCCAATTTTCCTTGTAGTAACGCATTATTGACATCAAGTTGATGGATTGGCCAATTGTGTTGCACAGCTATAGATAGCACCAACCTGACCGTCGTCGGTTTAAGAACAGGATTGAATGTTTCATGCAAGTCTAAGCCAGGGCGCTGCGTGAACCCTTTAGTAACTGGACGAGCTTTGAAACGGTCTATAGAACCATCTGCTTTCCTCTTGATCCAATACAACCATTTGCAATCCACAACATTTTTGGACGGGTCTCGTGGTACCAATTCTCAAGTCTGATTTTTTATCAAAGCATCATACTCTACTTTCATTGCATGTCTCCACTCATCATGTTTATTGGCTTGTTTGAAAGTTACAGGCGTAGGAGCAAAATGAGTCAGAAAAGAGAGTTTGCTTTTTGGCTTGAAGATATTGTTCTAGGACCTAGTTATAATTCAGTTTGGTGGTGGTGGTGGTGGTGGGATGGGGGCAGCAGGTATTTCAGGGCAGGGATCAGTTACTGATGGGTTTGTGGAATTTGGAACTTGTATAGGTGGAGGAGTGGCTTCTCTGGTAGTCGGGAGTGGTTGTTGGGGTGGCATGTTGCTAGTTGTGGTTTTGTGTCTCTGATATGTGAGCAAAGGTTTATTTGTAGCAGTATTGTGCGAAGAAGACGGGACATGAAGTTGTGAAGAAGAAGGAGCGGGGAGTTGTGAAGAAGAAGAAAGAGCAGGGAGTTGCGTATTACCTGATCTCTCTGCAACTGCTGACACTTGGCTGGTGTTGTTAAAGTGAGCGTCGCTATTGGAATAAGTAGAATTCTGAGAGTTGGACTCTACAGGGAGTAGGATAAGTGATGGAATAGAAAGAGGAGGAGATTGAATTGTTTTTGGATTGTCCTCTTTGGAGTCAACAAATCTTTTTAAAAGGAAATTCTTTTTCAAAATATTTGTCACGCCCCGAACCTGGGCCTGGACATAACACGGCACTCGGTGCCTGACTACATGTGACCGAGCGAACTAACTGGCTGGCTGAATCAACATGTGATATCATAACATACTAAATGCAGAAGATAAACTAACACATGTTGATATACTGAAAGTCTAAACGATGTAAATCAAATGCGAAAACACTAATATAAGTCTGAAACATATATGTAGCAACATTGCTTAACCTTAAATGCATGTGACTCTGTCCAACTGTTACTCTAGTCTATGAAGCCTCTAATGAAGTACTGAATACACTGACTGTCTAAAAATATTGAAGATTGTAAGGTAATGATAATGCCCTGAAAGAATTGGGGATCACCAAATAGCTGGTACGAGAATCCTAGCGCTTTGAGCTGATGACTGAGAATTGATAATTGATAACTAAAATGATAACTATTGAAGGTGAAACTAAAATGATAACTTATAGTTAACTTATTAACTGAATACTGAAATGATAACTGATAACTGAAAACTGAAATGATAACTAATAATTGAACTGAAAGGAAGTAAGGATATGAATACTCCCTCTTGTAAATGATGAACAACTTGTTTATCAGAATAAGCTATGGCCTCAGGCCCAATATATATGTGCACAAGCTACGGCCTCAGGCCCAAGTATACGTATATATAACTACGGCCTCAGGCCCAAGAATGCATAAAGCATAAACTACGGCCTCAGGCCCAAACATGCATAAAGCATATAAACTACGACCTCAGGCCCAAATGCAAGTGTTCAACATTCAGGAACTGAGAATCATACTGAAATACATGATGCTGAAATACTGAACCATACTGAGTTACATGATACTTGAATGCTGAATAGAGCTACACTGAGACATGTATTCATGAACTGATTATGAAAATTGAAACTTCAACTGTTTATGACATGCTGAGTAATCTAGACTGAGACTAATGGGCATCAAACCCAAATCTATATTGATTACACACTGATTTCACAACGTTCAGAATGAAAGTCATGAACGAGTTACGAAGCTAGAGAATAGAAGTTCTGCAACTATTCAAGGAACTAGGCTTAACTATATTTCTGAGGCAATTGATAACGTGGTAAAAGAAACATAGTGTAGGGAGGATCATTAACATTCTCAAACATAGAGAGTTAGCCTCACATACCTTAAGTTCCTGCTCTTGATCATAATACAACATTCACCAACCCTTTTAACTTTAGTCTATATCAATACAAGTCAAAGTGATTCCAAATTAGCAACAATAGTCATGTTTTGGTCACTTAGGCATTTTATCAAACACTTGGTGGAATAAAGCTGCATAGCCCTTATTACTGGTGTTTCTACACCCAATAACCCATTCTCTTGCTCCTAGATAAATTCTAAAGTATCAAATGGATCAATATCATTCTTCATCACCCATTATCACGCCCCTTTTTTCCTCGCGGAGATCAGGTTTATGACATTGGTTGGGATAACTCATTCCTTTTGGGAAAGGGGTTTGCATATTTTGAAGAGCCGCCACCTAACAATTTTAACGGTGCGTTAGGGCACCTAAGGGGTTCAATTACAACTACGTTGCTAACCAGAGACTTGGGTAACGGCTTGAAATTATCCTAAGGGGAAGGTGTTAGGCACCCCTCAGGATCCACACGTGTGGTTCCCGGCCGAACGGTTTCGTGAATTTTTACAAATAGCAAATAACAAGTAAAGGCTCAAATAAGAGGGGTTTTAAGTCTTAAACATGCAGATGTTTGAAAATAGTAAAGGAGATTAGACTTTGAAAAGGATTACGAGCTAAGCATATAAGAGGTGTCCTAGGTTTATAATAATATGGATCACATCAATGCAATACTCAATAATCACTCCTCGAAAATGGGCTACACGTGGTATTAGCGCACCGATCATCATATCCATATTCTACCCTTCCCACCCCCGTAAAGGTGATTAAAGCACGTGTTGGTCACGAATTCTATTACGTGCTATTACCCGTCCCATCCTATCAGTCCTGGAAGAGGTTAGGACTACTATCCTAAAAGGTAGGTACTAGGCAGACCCTCAGGTTTAAAGGGGTAAGATTCTAAGGCGACAAGTAAGGAACATATAGGGCTGCAGTCAGTGGGAAACACATAGGAGCATATAGGAGGCTCAGATTTTTCCTTCGCAGATAATGCATATAATTAGCACGATTCAAACACATATAAGGGAAATATTGTTAATTAGGATCCTAAGACATGGTATCTAGGTGAATTCAGAGGATAAACAGACAGGCAGACTTGTTTTATCACTCAAGGAAAATATGCTCTTAATCAGTTTGCCTACTGATTTTAAAGAAAGACCTATTAGTGTTAAGCAGCACACACAAGAAAGACAGATTTCTAATTTCTAAAAAAATTAGTTACCTAAGGCTTGCTTAGGCGAGGGCAGTGTATAGTAACAGAATTATTAAAGGAACTGTTGCAACTATCACGTAAACATGTTGTTCTAGGTTATTCAAAACACAAAAGAATTACCAGTTATTTTTTAGAGAAAAACTGAGTGAGGTTATTATACCTTTTATACCTTAGTAATTAGACTAAATGTAGTTGAGTGATTAGGGCCCTATGACATGATATCTAATGCACAGATAAGATGCGTATGCGGAATTCCTAAACATGATTTCTAAATACTCAGTATTAATCGTGATTTCAAAATATGCTAAAATGATAATTTATTTTAATGTTGTTTAGCCTAAGACAATATTTCTAAGCGTACATGGCAGTGTGGAACATGACAGTAGAAGATACCATTCATTAGCAGGATTTTCTAGGTAACGTGAACATGCTGAAACAGTAGGCATGAGACCTAATAAACATGATTTCTAATGCATGAATTTTAACACATGAGCCTAAACATGATCTCTATTGCACAGATAGGAGATAAAATAAAACAACATGGTTTCTAGTGCATGAATTTTAACACATGGGCCTAAACATGATCTCTATTGCACAGATAGGAGATAAAATAAAACAACATGGTTTCTAGTGCATGAATTTTAACACATGGGCCTAAACATGATCTCTATTGCACAGATAGGAAATAAAGTCTAATAGCATAATTTCTATCCCTTTGATAACTAATGCATACGTAACTACCCCTCCCTTTTCACTATCCATCCCCTGAGTTGTTTACAGATTATTACAGGCCAGGGAATTATGAATTACACAACTTAAAGGAAAATAAGAAGTTAATTCTATAGGGAGCCTTCAATTAGGCCCAGATCTTCCAAACCTCACTGCCTTATGGTATTGTATAGCCTTTTCATAATCCGGATGTGTCAGAGTTCCCTAAGGACCTCAAGGGCTCCCGGGCAGTGCTCACACCCAGACATAGCCAAAAGATTTAAACATGTGCAGTGTGGAAGTGCCGGCCTTGTGTGTCAGAGTTCAGAGGGTACTCAAAGGGTTCCCAAAGCAGTGCTCACACGAAGGGGGCTGAACTTAGACTTCTAAGAGTGTGTAAGAGTGTTTTTGTTTAAAAGGATTTAAGTAAGGAACAGTTTGAGAAAGAGTAAGTGAGAAAACAGTTTTTTGAAGAAGGAAATGGAAACTTAACATCACACAAGGACCAAGGATGGTCCAACAATCACAAACAAGGGTAATGGGGTTAGGGACAAATACAGAGCATGTAAGGGCACGCATACAACAGGCAAATAAGCACACAGACATGCAATCAGGAACTTCTAAGGGTCTAGAGGATTAGGGGTATAGTGCTAGGTCAGATTAACACCTAAGGGCATGATTAAGCTAATGTACCAGTCATAGGCATGTAAGAAGTAGGTGCTAAGTGTACAGAAACAGATAAAGCCTAATTTAAACATACAGAGGGGACTTTAGGATCCTAGATATATGCTGAAAAATAAGTAAGCAAGTTAGAAGCATGCTGAATCACAACAGTAAACATGTTGGTTTGAAGACTGAAATATAAATTAGGACATACCAGTGAAGTGAAGAAAGTAATAACACAAATAGGAAAGTAGGAGAATGCACAATAGCTAGCCTTGACTTGTAGCCGGCTAACCCAGAGTAGTGGTAATTAGCAAGAAAGAAGAGCAGAAAGCTTTCTTAATTGTGAGAGAGATTTTTGAATCGATTCGTTCGTGTTTCTGTGTGTGTATGAATAGAGTATATATAGTTTTGAAAAGCAGGCAGAGGAATAAGGTAAAAATAATAGTTCAGTAGTAATTATAGAAATAATCATCAATTAGAGTTAATTTAGTATACAGACTTCCTTTAGTTAAGGAATCATACTCAAACGGTAACAAGTAGTGGCAACAAAAGGAAAGGAATCAAGTAAAGTGTATAATTATAGAAATAAACACAATTAAGATCCAATCAATACCATTACTCCCCACAATTAAGGAGTCATAGTTCAAACGGATACCACAGTAGTAAAGAAGGAAAGAGAACTAATTTGAAAAACTGATTTTAATTGTACAAAGAGTAGTAAAGAATAGGGCATGTGATTAAGGCTAGGTACAAGATGTATTAATTAAGGAAAGTATATAATTAATTGACAACATACTTATACATAACCAAAGGTAGAACATAATTCTAAGAATTAGTAATCACAGGGAATCAGTTATCAAATAAGGCAAGTGTTACACAAATATGCAAAATTAGTAAGGAGTTCTAAGGAAAAATACACAGAATCATAGCTTTAAGGAAAATATCACAGTTCTAAGGAAATAGAGAAGATAACACTGATTTATCATGACACCATGAGAATAAGCAGGTAATAAGCTAGAATCAGGACCATAAGGAAGAACAGTACCAAATATGAGTTAGGGTTTCATATAGAGCATGATATAGTCAGGAATAGTCGAACACAAAAACTCTAATCAAGAAAACATAAGTAAGAATCACAAAATTGTAGGATGTTTATGAGAAACACACAGATCAACTAAACGCAACAACCAAGACGAACTCAGAACCCCAAAAAATGGGATTTTTTAAAAGAGAGAATGCTTAATCAAACATTTAAAATATACTGAGAATCATAGGTTAGTACCAAAAATCAGAAGAGAAAGCGTTTTGAAAGGGGTTCAGAAACCCTAATTGAAGATGAAGCGTTATTTTAGAGAAATCGGAAAAACTTTAAGGAAAATAATAAAGAGCCCATAATATCACAGATCTAAGTCAGATCTAAAAGAAAATCGAAAAATACAAGGGGTTAGGGTTTCAGAGAGTTGAAAAACAAGGAAAACCTTGAAGATGTTGCCATCGTTAGCCGGAAAAGCCATGACTCTTACTCAGATGGCCGGAGGAGGCCGGAAGATGGCATGAGAGACCATAGGTAGGAGCTGAACCACTCTAGGTTCGCCTGAGGCCTTAGGGTGCCTTATACCGGTGTAGGGTGAAGCAATAACCAAGAGACAGTGAAAGACCACAGTTTTCGGCGAGGGAACTAGCCGGAGAAGATGAACAGACTCCATTGGAGGTGGAGAGATAAGTGAAGGTTCTAGAGAGAACCAGAGAGAACCATAGAGATAGAGAGAGAATTGAGAGGTTTTGAAATGAGGGGTCGGAGGGGGTAGTCTTTAGGGTTTAATTATGGTAGGTGGGATCTGGGCCATTAATCTAATTTGATCAACGACTCATATAGATTCGGGATTGGGCCGGGTATGGAATTGATTTGGGTTGGGTATGGGATTGGGTTATTAAAAAATCTGATGGGTTGGGTTAGAATTAGGCTAGAATCGAAATTAAAAATGGCTATTAGTTAAATACCCATTAAAATAGATAAGTAATTAAATAAAATAGCTAGTAATCATATAAAATGAAATTGATGCTAGATAAATGAAATTAAGGTAATTATTGAGTACAAAAAATATAAAATGAAATAATTATTGATTTAAGTGGTAGAAAATGTACAATTAGGCCATAATTGCAAAGTTATTGTAATTATGGTCAAACATGCCAAATTGGCTAATTTGTGAAATAATTAAATCCTAATAGGATTAAAAGTGATATATATTGACTGGGAAATATTTTGAAATTCTTTATAATATGATTTATGAATAATTATTGAATAACAATACTGAATAAATTGGAAAAGGATTTAATAAAAATATGAAAAATTTTTGGAGAAATATCAGTTATTATAAAGAGCGATTTTGGAGGTGTATATACAAATTAAAAAATAATTTGATAAAAAATTGGGTATCAACACCCATAAGGTAAGCAACACCCTTAACCAATAATCAACAATCAACAACCCAAACCTATAACCGTTCATGCTTTTTATCAAACCCATCAACACATAACTCATGAACTAAAGTCTATAATCATTATCCAATGTTAAAATCAATTAGAGGGTGAAGACATTACCTTTTTGAAGTTCAATCCCTTTGAATTCGAGTTCTAGGGTTCCCTCTCTCAACAATGATGTCTCAATCGAATATATAATGATATGGAGGTTTTAACCATGTTAATAAGGCGTTGGGAAATTGAAATAAACTTAGAATCACCATTAGAACTTACCTTGGATGGTGGAGGGATCTTTAAGGAGTTAGGTTTTTGAGAGCTCCCCTTTCTAGAGCAAGTTTTTATGTTTTGGGGCTGTGGGGGATGAAATAGGGCTTTAAAAATGACTCCCCAAGACCGCTCCCACACACCTGTAGGCCTGACCGCGGTAAATGGCAGGAACACTTCCGCATAACCGCGGTCGCGGTCCGAGGCACGGTGATTGCGTACTATTCTGTAAAACGTCTATAACTTATTGCACAAAGATCTGTTCAGGATCCATAATATATCTTTGTAAAGATATTTAAAATGACTACAACTTTCATGGTTTGAGTTTTCCCAAATTCATTACAAAATTTCACCAAACCCTTCTGTAAGACGGACCTTCTGTAAACTTAGTCGATTTGTCAAATCTTATGCACCTCACTTTTCATCTTGATTTTGAACCAACTATTTTCACTCATACTCTCCCTATAGGACTTCATATGTCTAATATATCAAATTAATACCCATTTAACATATCCATACCTAATCCTAATATACATGGTGTTACATTGGACATCACGACTTATGAAAATTTTGGACTGGACTGGGTCAAAGCAGACATGAGCATGGTGCGTTTGAGAGATATCAAAATACACACGGGGTGAACCTGGGTTCAAGTTTATTTTTGGTATAGGTTTGAGCCACGGGTAACAGAGACTACCAAAAATTCGTAGGGTGGTATAGTCAGGAGATCGACCAAATAATATTTGCTAGGGTGACTCATTATTTAGGATGGGAGTGAGAATTCGATTAATAAGGTAGACATCATAATGACAGGCAAAAGACCAGAGTTCAGGTGGTAAGGCTGCTTCATGAAGAAGGGTTTTAGCAGTTTCAAGAATATAGTGATGTCGACGTTCAGCTATGGAAAACATGTTGTGGTGTGTAGGAAGGTGAAATTAAGTGTTCAATGACATGTTTCTGAAGATAGGACTGAAGACCAATGAACTCACCCCCTCCATCTATATAAATTGAAGAAATTTTCTACTAAAGGATGAAACTTGGTGAATATTGGCGCAACCTCACTTTTATTTTTAAGGGTGTACAACCAAGTATATTTGGTGTATTGATCAACAAAAATGCAGTAATATAACATTTTGTCGAGCGATAGAACGCGTGATGGTCCCCATAAATCACTAAAGACAATCTTGAGAGGAATATTGCTGGACAAAGTGGATGGTTGGAATGGCAACCAATGCGCTTTTTTAGACGAACAAGCATTACAAAATTCAAACTTTTCTTTGCTAGCAACACGTACAGAAAATTTTTCAGAATAAAATTTAAAATTGTAGAATGGGGATGACCCATTCGACAGTGCCAAAGTTGAAGTGGGGCTTTTGTGGAGGCAAGGTGAATTGACGGTTTCTTGGATAGCAGACGCGGCGATCCATAGAGTCCATTTTTGTTCCGGCCTTGTACCAGCGACTCCAGAGTATGCAAGTCCTTCACAACAGAAGTAAAAGGAAAAGATTCAATAGATACGAGGTTATCTTGACAAAACTTAGCAACAAGAATGAGATTCTTTTTAATTTATGGAGCACAAAGTGTGTCAGAAAGCTTAAAAGTACTTTTAGATGCCTGAATTAGAGTTGAACCAGTGTGAATAATGGGAATGGTTATACCTTCACCCATGACTATTTCTTTAGTTCCCGTATACTCTTCAAGGTTGTGAGGCTCATTAGTGACATGGTGAGTTGCACAAGAGTCTAGAACCCAAGAGTTTCCAATCGATTGCAGGTCAGGCACAAAGCTAGTATGAGCTTCAAGATGATTGTGCGACTTGGAGCGAGAAACATCTATTGTCTGACCAAACTTTTGGCACAATTGACATTTGACAGATTGCTTAAATTGTCTCATGTTTTTCTAATTGTTGGAATTCGATTGTTGATTGTTGGAATTCCATTGTCGAGACTGAGGTGGTTTCCATGGTTGATTGTTGAAACAAGGATTGTTTCTGTTGAATTGAAGAGGAGTGTTGATTTCTGGGCAACATCAGTTGCGATCATAGAGGATGATTTTTCCAGATCTTGATGTTTGAGGAAAAACTCATGTCAGTGAGCTTGTCAGTAATCTTCAAAGCTCAAAGAAGAGTCTCGTGCGCGTATCACAACAGTTCACGATACTCGAGGCCAAGGCCACTTAGAATTTTGACAATTAGTTCATCGTCATTGACAGGTGAACTAGCAACTTTGAGAGCATCAGAGAGAGAACAAACCTCCTGTAAGTACTCTGCAATTGTTTTAGAAGCCTTCTTGGTATTTTGCAATTGATCCCGCAAGCTAAAGACGCGAGTATGGATTTTGTTGGCGTAAGCCGTGTGAAGGAGTTCCCACACTTTGTTAGCAAATGGTGTTGTGAAAACAGTTCGGGAAAGGTGGGATCGACCGATGCCGTCATTGCTTGTTGAATTGATCCTGAGAACACCAGATCTCTGATAATTGGGATTTGCGACAGTAAGATCGTTTTGGATAATAATACGCTCTGGAGCGGTTGTGGTTCCATCAAGATGACCCATGAGTTGATGCCCATTTAGTAGCATCACAAGTTGTGCTTTCCATGTTGGAAAATTGAGGTTACCTTGTAGTTTAATAGGTAGCTGAGCAACGAGATTAAATTGTACCACATTAGTGGTGGCAGAGGTTGCTGGACTGCTGGCAACAGCAAAATCACTAGAGTTGTTAACTGGAGCCATATATGAGAAAGCTTAAAGGAAATGAAATGGATCTAACTTGGTGGAGCTTATTGAAGCTCTGATACCATATAAGATTTAGATGAGAAAGAGGTCAAATGATTATGTTATTGAATCTGGCTGTAGGCTTTTAAATACATGAACTACAACCAACTAAAGCTTAAGTGTAGGCAACTATTGCTAAAGAAGCTCCACATAATAGGAACTAATAACTACTCCTAGATATGCTCCAAAACATCAGGATACTTATTCAAACTATAACAAACTAGTATATGAGTTAGTGAAAATATACAAAACACAATATAGTTAATACATTCCACTTCTTATAGACAATTATGTATTTACTTTTTTATGACTTTATAGTGTAACAATTCTCTTACACTGTCAATATATAGAAGTTAAACTCCTATAAATAATGTACTACATTTCCATAGCGAATTAAAGAGAACAAGAAATAAAATCAACCAACCATCCAACAACAAAAGTATTGGCAGGTTTTCTTAATGGTACGCATTTTACTGAACAACTTAAATGCTATATGTTTTGCTCGACCTGTGCATTGCAAAAACTTCTCTGAACTTACTATAGCAAACAACTAAAGAAACAAAATGGTTGCATGATCTTCAATTCCTCAAGGAGAAAGATTGATGTTTAACCGAAGGTGGTTCATAAAAAATATTAGCAACTTCTTACAACATGTATGAAGGCGCCTACTACTTAAGCCGGAGAAGCAGGGTACATGCTGGATTTACTTTGACCATTGATCTTCTGAGAATTTTGCATGTGCCTCGACCCTTCAGCTTAAGTACCCCTTTTGCCTTGCTACTAGTGGTGACAAAATGAATAAAAAAAATAGTTATCTATCTATATTATCCACTAAAAAATGGGTTGGACAATGTACTTTTTAAAAATGGGTCAAATATGGATAAAATCCATATTATCCACTTGAAAAATAGATAACCAATGAGTTTAACTTTAACATTTGCAAAAACTCAAATTTGGGGTTTCTTAAGTTTGGGAGACTAGAAATTCTGCCAAAAGTGATTATATGCAAATCCATATTATCCGCCGGTTAACCCATTTTTTATCTGTGGTTCGGGTCGGATAATTTATCCGTTTTTACATTACTTGTTTTCAACCTGCCCATATCCGATCCGACCCGACCCGCGTGTTTGCCATCCCTAGCTGCCACTAATTTTTCAAACTCAAATTCAACGTCTAATCAGTGGCGGAGATATATCGCCCTAAAGGAGTTCATCCAAACCTCTATAGTGGGAAATATTATACATAGAAAGAGGCAAACATCCTTGCACAAAGTCCTGCTATGCCATTGCATCTGAGTATGGCTACATAAAGGCAAGACAATGAGCAATTCAGGTAACTCCTTAATTAAACTGTTCTCCCCATCCTTTTTTAATACATTGAAATAGTTAAGTTTACATTTAGTCACATGAGCTGATTAGTTATTATTAAGTAATGACCTTTTAAATAGCTTCATACAACAGCATAAATTGATTAGGATGTAAGTAGAACATTAACTCTTAAAAACTTGGTTTTCCAAGAGCTGAAGCGGCTGAATCCACATGAAGCAGTAAACATGCATAGAGTTTTTGCTTCAATCTATCAACTGTCTCGGCCACATCTTTATTCAAGGTTGACTTGCATCTTAGCTTGTCCAACCAGTCATTTGCATGCTTAAGCTGTGATAATGCAAGAGCAATTTGGTTGTTTGAATCTTTTTGTTGTACAGCGCGTACTTTCTTTTTATGATCTTGCTCATCCAGCCGAAAGCCAACATCAAGTGCTTCCTCCAAGAATTTCAGAAACCAGGACTGTATTTCATTAAATAGAACCTCTCTTAACTCCCTCATGCCTCTGGAACCATCACCTTTTGCCCACTCTACCTTTTCAGCGACAGAAACTTCGATTAGAGCACTTTTACCATTCAAGGAACGTGTTTCCCTGCCCGCTTTCTCCTTCTCTTGTAAAGATAACTTTGAAGCAAAGTTATCTAGGATTTGGTCATTTGTCTTAGTATTCGGTTGTTGCATGAGTTGGTTGAGTGTGAAAAATTTGGCCAAATTGAGATGGGGGCTCTCTGGTGATGTAGATGAGCACAGTTCAGCAAACATGCTGGAAAGAAAAAAATCGCAGCGCATCAAGAAAATAGAAGGTGAATAACTTGATTTAATTCCAATTGAGACCCTGAACAAACTTTTTGGTTTATATTGTACTTACCTCAGGGAATGAAGAAGATTGGTTGCTGTCAATGCTTCTTCTTGAGCTTCTGCCGCTATTAAAGAAGCTAATTTTTTCCTTCTAAGGATACCCTTATTATAAAGACAAAACAAAGAGAAGCGTAAGTACAAGTGAATCATGTTGATTCTCTAACGAGTCATCTACATCTTCTTCAAAACATTTCATCTTAAAATTATTCTTTATTTTTCCTTTGCTGCATTTTTATGAAGTGACAGCTACGTTGCTCGGACTCTTCAACAATGCTGATGGGTATGCGTTAGATCCTCCATAAGTAGTGCAGTTTTTAAGGATCCGACATGGGTGTGACAATATTTTTGGAGAGTCTGAGAAACATAGAGGGACGGTCAATGACTAAAAGTCAATGTCTATCCCCGGAAGAGAATCGCCTCATTAAGGAGCACTACATTGTAGACCTTTAAAGTCAACTCTACCTTTGGAAAGAGTTGAGTAAATTGTTGATACAGGGGATTCTAATATTAGCAAAATAATGGCACGAATATTGAAGGAGTGCGCATAGAAACAGATTTACCTTCCCTGGCTTTGCAAGGTTAGCCGGTAGTGAGGACCAGGGTATGAGTTTTTCAGAAAATGGACTGTTCTCTGTAATGTTTTCTTGTTTGCTGCTTGTGCGTTTCAACGTTGAAAACCTTGGCGTTGTCAAAAGCTCCCTGTTATTGAACACATTGACATCTGAGTTTGGAGAAAATGCATCAGAACGACCACGGGAAGGAGTTGTAGGCCGAGTCTGAAATTCAAAAGCAGAAAAAATCCTCAGCAATCATAGAATACAGAATTGGAATCATAACTGTTTCACATACTTCTCTTGTTTTTCTATTTAACCAGTGGATTCCTTATAATTCTGGTGTTTGGAAAACAATTGGTATGTGTAAAAAGAAATGCAAACTTGTCAATAATTTAGGGATCAAAAACGCAAAAATAACACTTGATTTTATGATCCCGCTTGCATTAATATGAACTTTAAGCAAGTGAAACAGATGAATAATGTGATGAAGGATCATACCTGACCTTTAACCTCTGGTTGTTTCCCTTTCAAAGGTCCAACTTTGTGATCTGATCCATTACTCTCATTTTCAACGCCTTTCGCTCCATTACCTTGATCATTTCCACCAGTCTTTGTGTTCTGGTTTGATAAACCTTGCATATACCTCGATGCAACAACCGCCTTCTCCTCTTTGATAACAAGTTTCTTCTTTCGGTTCTCTTTTTTCAACTCTGGCAATTCATTACACTTTTGACCAGTATTATCTTCCTGATCAGTTTTAACAGAAACCTCAGATGATTCCAACATTTGCATCAGATCCTTTGGGCTACCTACAAATGGATGTCGCCCTGGAATCGGCCTCACCCCAACTAAAACCGGAACTGGTGTTCCAGCCTCCATTCTATCAACATAAAAGAACTGGCCAAGTTGCAATTTGTTGTTCAAAATGAGCTCATTATCTTCTTTCGACAGTGTAACATAAGTTGAATGAGAAGAATCGGATACTTTGATAAAGAAACCGTGGTTTGGCCACAATTCTGAACCACTCAAGGCAGGAACAATGCTGATTACTTGTAAAAGAACTGATCTATACTCCCCGCGAACTTTGACATTGGAGTTCATACTCTGAAGAAGCTTAATCAATACGTCTGGTATGAGGGACGCCATGTTTTCCCTTCACACAGTTGCCCCTAAAACCTAAGATAATTCATGTTAACAAAATTGAATCAGCAGGTTAGATGCAGTCTCAGAATCTGGGGATGCCTCATTAAGACAGTGGTTTATCAGACAAGTTATAACTCCAAAACCATTACGAATGTCATGACGTGCAGCAGCAAATGCGAGGCTCTTTGTTATACTCTTCCTCTCTGCTTGATTAGTTAGTTCCATTTGTTTGATCAGAGCATCACACAAAAACATCTCTCTTTGCAGCTTTGAAGACTATAATAACGAAAGCACATAACGAAACTACTACAATAACAAACAAGAGCACAAGCAGCAAATATGTCTAAGTGTCCTATAAAAGCTCGTTTCGTTCATAGTACGATTTTTAACTATAATATTTCTTTCATCATACTAAATTATACCAATGTGCTCCATTAGAAGAAATGAAACTTTTAGTCATGCAATGGAAAAGCTAGAGTTTTAACTATAAACAAGTTTTACAAGAAAATGAGAATGCCCCTCCCCTAAACAGCTATAATTTTTTATTTATGAAGCGACACATATTTACAATGATGTGAAGTTAATCTAGAGGACAACTTCCTAATAACAAGTACAGATCCCAGAAAAAGAAGGAACAGTTGGGGTAATTTAACACCTCTTAGGAATAGTTAAGCTATGACCATAAAACCGAAGCCAACCTAAACCAACTAGTTCAGGATTGAGGCATAATTGCACCCAAGGGTGTGGGCTAGTGATCAATGGAGTGGGTGAGACCCGTGACGTCTCATGTTCAAATCCCAGCAGAGGCAAAAAACACTAGGTGATTTCTTCTCAGACATTCAAGCATTGGTGGATAGAGTTACCTGGTACGTAATGCTCGTGGGAGGTGGTAGGTATTCCGTTGAATTAATCAAGGTGCGCGCAAGCTGACCCGTACGAATAATATGGTGCACCGGTGTAAGATAGCCGGTATGCAGGTGAAATAGTCGAGCAAACTACACCTTTTTATCGGAAGAAGTAAAAAATGGTGCACCAAGAAACAGTAAGACAGAAGAAGGGAAGAAACCAGAGGCAGAATAAACCAAATGGCAAGGGTGAGAGCAATCCCCGTGCAACGAAAAATAAATCCCAAATAAGAAGAAACTTTATGTATCTTTCCATAGCAGGCACGTTTGTGTCAAACTTCCCTTGGCTTCTAAGCCAAGACACCAACTTTCTGGTCCTATCTTAAATTCTCTTCACCCTTCTTTAAATGACCATTCTGCCCCATCTTCGATTATGACATCATGACTCCTTTGAAACATTTGTGTATGGGTAGAAACCGAGCTCACGATACACTCCGGCCTCCATTAAGGTAAAACTAGCTAGAAGATGATTGCGAAGGATCGAATCTAAGCAAGGTCTCATCGAGTCAGAGTCAGAGGCACGTTGTCTGCCTTTGAAAATATCGGGGTCATGAGTCGAGATTGATCCAAATCCTGGAAGACTCCGGATAATCGAACACGACCAACAGAAGGCCGTAATATCAGCGACCGGCCGACTATCACGCCATGGATCTCGGCATGTATCGATAAAGAATCGGCAATCACTTAAATAAAAGATTTTTTACCTTTTATAGAGTTGTACTTAAAGTAAGATTCCCCTACTATATAAAGAAGGTGTGATAATTCACCGGGCACAATGTAACACGCATCCCAAAGTAATACACTTTTATTTTCACTTTTATTGTAAGCTTTTTCTCTTGTTCATCGAAGTAATACACTGTGAGCCCCGATCGAGGGTGAATGCTTCACTAAGGCTGGAATCATCCTCCTCGCGTAGTTTGAATTTGTTATATTCTTACTTGTCTATTCTAACTCAATTTATCGTTTTGTATCAAATTAATCTGCATATCCTTAAAATCACTTACAAATTTAATTGTTATCCGATTATGAGGATAACAACATTACAGCATTCTTACCATATTTGGTGGGCAATCCAGTCAGTTTGGTTTGTTGTTCTGCTGGTCAGTCGACCATTTTAAGGAAGGCGGAATGGAGCTGTTAGAGAGTTAAGAACATTGAATTTTTCTTTTGTAAGTCTATGTAGGACTATCGAAATGACAACAATTTTTTGGCACTTGAACTAAGCAATAGAGTACCTGACTACAGGATAAAGTTTTCCTATTAAATACTTCTAGGGCTCGAGCGCCCATTAGGTGGATAAGTAAGCCATTTGAAATATGGTACCTTCCTTATTTTTTTTGATTTCTCACCCGGTATTCGTTACCCACATTGAGGCCCGACTAATCCGGTTTCGCATCGAAAAATCCCATATTGGGAGGTAAAGCGCTCCTAACAAAAGCGACTCCATACTCAGGGACTCGAACTCGAGACTTTTGGTTAAAGATGAAGGTGTACTTAAAATATGGTACCTCCTTTAATTATGCATATGATATATAAAAACTTTTGTTATAACAAACTAAATCGAGATCCTAAAGAAACCAATTAATTAAAAATAATACCCACTCCCTTAATTAAAAAATATTCTCCACCAAAACAAGAAAATCAAGAGTCGTCTTTTCAGAATCTCCTAAAAAAAGAAAATCTAGTGTCTACTAGGAATACTTTCATGTGTTCAAGTGTTTAATAAGAACATACCTCAGTTTGAGTGTCTAAATAAAATATACTGACAAGCTTAAAGAGTTGTCATGCATTCGTCTAATTTTTTATATGTAATCTTTTTGATTAGATAGTTATTAGCTGTGATTCCATCATTTAGTGCGATTAATGCAATATTCTTGACACTAGGCAGAATGTTTTATTATTGGACTCATCAAAGTATGATCATTTGTGAGATCGAAACTAAGGGACCTGACAAACTGTGATTTTCTCAGAGATCAATTTTGGTGCTTGGGTTGTCGAAGAAAATATTACTCCCACTGTCTCAAATTATTTGTCGTGATTTATAAAAACAGTTGTCTCAAATTATTTGTCATTTTAGAAGTTCAAAACAAAATTAATTATTTTTTTCACTTTATCCTTAGTAGTAATTATTCTTAAAAATGGAGATACACAAAATAGAGTAAATATTCAATGAAGAGAAATTATGTTAAGACACAAACCCAAACCTAAACCAATTTGGTTCCTATTTACCTTCTATTTTCCATTTACAAAACGTTAGAACCCTAAACCTAAACAATTTGGACTTGGCATGTTTTCGCTTTTCCTAAATGGTTAATTCCAATCCATTTAGGATTTGGCAGAACCTTATTATTATTTATACATTTCTGGCTATGTAGCGCTTGTTCTGTGAAAGTGGCTGCAGAGTGAAAGCACCACGAAGCAGTTTTCAGGCATTCAAATTTAGTAACCAGAATCCGTAAAGCATGGCACTGTATGTGCCTTATACTAATTGGCAAGCTATTCATTTTCCCGATATTGAACACACAGCTAGTGGTTGCCATGTTCGGTCAACAACCAAACAGAGCAATGCACCCGTCTATATCAGTTGGTCTTTTCCTCCTTCGGGATTTATCAAGATTAACACGGATGGCAGTTTTATACCCAATTCAGGATTAACGGGATTTGGAGGTGTTGCACGAGACGACAAAGGAACGTGGATAGGCGGATACTACGGCAGGCTTAGTAGGAAAGCAACATCTAGCCTTACTCCGGAATTATGGGCTATGCATGGTGGTCTAACCCTAGCTAAAAATTACAACTTGAAGAAGGTTATCATTGAAACCGATTCAAATGATGCCCTAATGTTGCTAAGTGTGAGAAATGATGTCGAAAGTCACCCTGATCATGATGTGATAGAAGAATGTAAACGTCTCTTGTCTGAACTTCAAATTTGTCTAGTTCATACTTTGAGACAAGGTAACAATTGCGCCGATCACTTGTCGAAGTTGGGAAGAAAGCAAAACCAAGACTTGGTAATATTACATCATCCATCATTTTCCATGCACGTAGCATATCCTAGGTACCCAAAACATGTAAAGTAACATGGAGTAGGACAAAAATGTGAAGTCTACCATTTGTAGATATTAAGAAGAATATGAATAATATTTCATTTCGTTAACGTCTGAAGGTACTATATTTGCTTTAGAGTTTTGTTTCATTTTCAAGTACTTTTGTGATATTTCTATTTGGCTTGAAGACTGCACGTCAATTCCTTGAAGATGGAGCATTCGTTAACTTTGCGCTCATTGCTTGATGCTATCAAATATAAATCTATGTCTTCTAGCTGTTTTTCTTTCCTCTTAACTCGGTAAACATTTCATATAATACAGACAATGCAAAATGGCACTGTGGCACCGGACAACGAGGTCATACGTCGTAATATGTTTTATATTACAACCTGTAATACAACAATTTCAAATAGTTATCTTTCTACTCCTAGAATTTTAAAAAAAAAAAAAAGACAGCCCGGTGCACTAAGCTCCTGATATGTGCGGGTTTCGGGGTAAGGCCGGACTACAAAAGTCTATTGTATGCAGCCTTACCCTGTATTCTACAAGAGGCTGTTTCCACGACTTGAACCCGTGGCCTTCAAGTTACATGGCAGTAACTTTACCAGTTACGCAAGGCTCACTCCCAGAACTTTATTTTGAACAAATTTCCAACTTCTGATATTTACTCAAAATCAAAGTTATAATTAAGAACGTAAGAAAAGAATGCTGACTAACAAAATCACATTAACATACAGATGATTGTAGTCAATCTCTTTCTGTAAGTTACTGTTTAAATATTGTAAAAGGAAATTTCAATTGTTTGACCATGTGGAATATGTAATTTATAAAGGAAAAGGTGGTATTACATTTTGGGGGATCATATTGAAGGAAAAAAACTTTGTGGTATCTTGTAAATTTGAGTGTTTCCCCAAAAAATATACTTTATACTTGACTTTCGAACTAATAATTTAGGATTCATTTTCCTTAATTTATATTTATAGCTTAAATTAGATTCATTTCACCGCAAAACTTCCTATATTTTCACAGGCCAACCCCAAATAAAAATTGTTAAAAATGATTAAGAAAATGTATAAAAACTGACACTCAATTCGAAACTGTGATGACCCAAAGGGTCATCTTATGATTTAAGACACCATTTCGGGCTCATTAGCTTTAAAAACATTAATTTTATTCATTTAGATTTGCGTGCACAGTCCGGACGTGAATCCGGAAAACCTCTATGTGAAAATATAAGAAATAATAATTTCTAGAGTTAAAATTTAATTTTAGTTGGCTTTGGTCAACATTTTAAGTAAACCGACCCGGACCCATGTTCCGACGGTCCCGGGAGGTCCCAGTAAAATATAGGACTTGGGCGTTTTCCCGGAATTGAATTCTGAGGTTCCTAGATTTAGAAATGAATTTTTGAAGAAAATTATTTATTGAACTTTAAAGGAAATAAAGAAATGAATTAATATTTGAACTCGTTGGTATGGGGCGGTATTTTGGTTTCGGAGACCAGTACATGTTTCTTATAATGTTTAAGTCCTATCTGTGAAATTTGGTGGAAATCAGAGTTCATTTGACGCGATTCGAACGTCCGGTTGAGAAAATAGTGAATTTGAAGTGATCTTGAGAAAATCATGATTTTTGGTGTTAAATTCGTAGTTTTAGGTGTTATTTTTTTTTATTTGATCACACGAGGAAGTCCGTATGATGTTGTCATGACCCAAATTTTCCACCATGGGGACCGTGATGGCGCCTAACATTGAACCCGCTAGGCAAGCCAACGTAAATATTCAATTTATCTTATTCCTTTATTATTACCAAATAACATGTGAAAAGACATGATAGAAGTACAAAAATGGAGCAAGGTATGTAAACTCAATGTATGACTTTACGAAATTTCTCAAAAATCAATCCTAGAATTTTTTTGGAGTCACAAGCCCACGGACTATCTACGAATAATACATATAACGGTCTGAATGAAATAAGTACATCTGTTTCTGAAATAACTAGAACAGAATATAAAAGAAGTAGGAAGGGACGCCACGGCCTGCAGGACTACCTCGGGTCTCCACTGGACTAAAGGCAGCAACCTCGATCTATGGTCCGTAGGGTCCTACACCGGGATCTGCAAAAAAATGCAGAGTGTAGCATCAGTACAACCGACCTCATGTACTGAGTAAGTGCCGAGCCTAACCTCGGCGAAGTAGTGACGAGGCTAGGACACGACAACCAAAGTCAACCTATGCAGTCCAATAGAATACGGAGAAATATAATACATCGAGAAATAAACAGTTAAGCATAAGGGAAAAAGGGGAACATGTTGAAGGAAATAAATATTAAATAATGAAAGTAACAAGGTAAGTTATAATTTAGATATCAATCTAAGCAACGGAATAGTGATACGAAAACAAGTGCACGACACCACCCTTCGTGCATTTACTCTCGTCCTCACCACCAGAATCAATATATTCGGCACGGCATCACCCTTCGTGCTTTTACCTCACAATATCATGGAACGGCATTATCCTTCGTGCATTATCTCTCATATCATGGCACGACATCACCCTTCGTGCTTTTACAATCACAATATCGGCAAGACATCACTCTTCGTGCATTAACATTCACTCAAAAGCTCACGCACGGCATCACCCTTCGTGCTTTTACACTCTTCCTCACCCAAACATATTAAATGACAGCAATCCAACAATGAACAAATAACGAGGTAAACAGAAATAACCCAAAACCTCCCGACAAGAGAGTCAACCGTGGAATTAATACCATCCCGGCAAGGGTAAACAACTATATCCAATCTCACTTAGTACATAACTTCACATAAAAATCTTCAACTGAAAACTAATACTCAACAATACTCAATATTAAGGAATTTCCACCAACATGGATAACTATAAGGTGAAACTCAAATATTACTTACGAAAAATCACATAAACCACAATATTAGACTCACGGGCATACTTGACACCAACGCATAGGTACTCGTCACCTCACATATACGTTGAACATGATATCCAAGCTAAGGTTAAGCCAAATACTTACCTCGGATTTCACGACCAAACTCAAGCCTCGATTACCGCTTTCCCTTTTGAATTTGACTCCAATTAACTTGTATCTAGACATATTCAACTCAATAACATCAATAAATGCCAAACAATTCCATCCCAACGCTTAATTATAGGTTTTACATCATTCTTCCCAAAAAGTCAAAAATCGACCCCGGGCCCGCTTGGTCAAACCACGAGGTTCGAACCAAAACCCGATCACCCATTCACCCCACGAGTCCGAATATGTAATTAGTTTCGAAATCCGACCTCAAAACAAGGTCTAAATTCAAATTATTCAAAAAGCCCTAACTCTACCCAAATCCTCAATTTTCTACCCTTAAGAACTTGATTTAGGCTTAGAAATCCAATGGGTGTTAATGGAAAATGAAAAAAATGAGATTAAGAACACGAACCTATGATTTGGTGATGAAATTCCTCTTCAAAAATCGCCCAAGGCCGGATTCTATGGAAAATCACGTCTTTGACACTGTTTAAAACCCCTGGGCAGATCCTCTACGCAACCGCGAGGAGCCTGCCGCGATCGCGGAGAATTGTGGCCAAAGACCTACCCGATCGCGATAAGTTTCTCGCGTTCGCGATGGTCTATCCCTCCTGACCACCACATTCGCGGGCCTGGGACCGCGTTCGCGAAGAACAACCTAAGGACTCCCCTAGCCCCCCTCCAGTACACTACGCGATTGCGACCAAGACCCTGCGATCGCGTAGAAGAAACCCTTCCCCAGCCTAGCTTGTGCACCGCGATCGCGTGGGTTGTACCGCGATCGCGAAGAGCAAATCCTAGGACACCAGAAACATCAACTCACACTAGATTTTTCTAAGTCTGAAACACTCCGATACCTATCCGAAACTCACCCGAGCCCTCGAGGCTCCAAACCAAACATGCACACTACCCCAAAAATATCCTACGGACTTACTAGTGTGATCAAATCGCCAAATTAACATCTTAAACAACAAATTTAGCATAGAAATCAAATAAAAATCTCAAAACTTTCAAAGTTTCAAATTTTACAAATACAGGTCCGAATCACGTCAAACGACCTCCGTTTCATACCAAATTTTACAGACACAACTCAAGTATCATATTGAACCTGTACCGGGCTCCAGAACCAAAATACGGCCCCGATACCATAAATTTCAAATATAACCAAATTTCCAAAAACTCTTATATTTTTAGTAAATTAATTTCTTTCAAAAACTCATTTCTCAGGCTTGGGACCTCAGAATTCGATTCCGGGCATACGCCCAAGTCCCATATTTTCCTACGGACCCTCTGGGATCGTCGAATCATGGGTCCGGATCCGTTTACCCAAAATATTGACTGAAGTCAACTTAAATTCAATATTAAGGCCAATTTAGCATTTTTCTCAGTTTTTCACATAGAAGCTTCCCGGATATATGCCCGGGCTGCACACGCAAAACTAGGTGAGATAAAAGGAGGTTTTTAAGGCCTCGGAACAAAGTTTTGACTTATAAAACAAGGGATGACCTTTTGGGTCATCACATTCTCAACCTCTAAAACAACCGTTCGTCCTCGAACGGACATAGGAAAGTACCTGAATTAGGAAAAATATGGGGATAACGGCTACGCATATCGGACTCGGACTCCCAGGTAGCTGCCTCGACAGGCTGACTTCTCCACTGGACACGAACTGAAGGATAACTCTTCGATCTCAACTGACGAACCTGCCGGTCTAATATGGCTACCGGTTCCTCCTCATAGGTCAAATCCTTGTCCAACTAGACACTACTAAAATCTAACACATGGGTTGGATCTCCGTGGTACTTCCGAAGCATAGACACATGAAACACCGGATGCACAACTGATAAATTCGGTGGCAACGCAAGTTTGTAGTCCACCTCTCCCACTCTGTCAAGAATCTCAAATGGACCAATGAATCTAGGGTTTGACTTCTTCCCAAATCTCATCACGCCCTTCATGGGCGATACCCGAAGCAATACCCGCTCCCCAACCATGAATACCAAATCACGAACTTTGCGATCGGCATAAATCTTTTGCCTGGACTGAGTTGTACATAGTCTATCCTGAATGATCTTAACCTTATCCAAGGCATCCTGCACTAACTCTGTACCCAACAATCGAGCCTCTCCCGGCTCAAACCACCCAACCGGTGACCGACACCGCCTACCATATAATGCCTCATAAGGAGCCATCTGAATGCTCGACTGATAGTTGTTGTTGTATGCAAACTCAGCTAGTGGAAATTGATCCTAAGAGCCTCCAAAGTCAATGACATAGGCTCGTAGCATATCCTCCAAAATTTGAATAGTACGCTCGGGCTGTCCGTCCGTCTGAGGATGAAATGTTGTGCTCAACTCAACCCTTGTGCCCAACTCACGCTGAACTGCCCTCTAGAAATGCGAGGTAAACTGCATACCTCGGTCAGAAATAATAGACACAGGCACACCATGAAGGCGAACAATCTCCCTAATGTAGATCTCTGCCAATCTCTCCGAAGAATAAGAAACTGCCACAGGGATGAAATGCGCTGACTTGGTCAGCCTAGCCACAATGACCCATATTGCATCGAACTTCCTCTGAGTCCATGGGAGTCCAACAACGAAATCCATGGTGATACGCTCCCACTTCCGCTCAGGAATCTCAATATGCTGCATAAATCCGCCAGGTCTCTGGTGCTCGTATTTTACCTGCTGACAATTCAAGCACCGAGCTACATATGCCACAATATCCTTCTTCATCCTCCTCCACCAATAATGCTGCCGCAAATCCTGGTACATCTTTGCGGCGTCCGGATGGATAGAATACCGGGAACTATAGGCCTCCTCTAATATCAACTCATGAAGTCCAGCCACATTGGGTACACAAATACGACCTTGCATCCGTAAAACTCCATCATCACCAACTATAACCTGCTTGGCATCCCCGTGCCGGACCGTATCCCTAAGGACACACAAATGAGGATCATCATACTGCCAGTCTCGAATACGATTAATGAGGAAAGAGCAACTGTATAAGCTAGAACACGGCCGGGCTCAGAAACATCCAATCTCATGAACCAATTGGCTAAAGCCTGAATATCCGGAGCAAACGGTCTCTCTCCGACCGGAATATAAGCAAGACTACCCATGCTGGCTGACTTCCTACTCAAAGCATCCAGAATTGACCGAAGGAAACGTATATCTTGAAATGTTATGTTTGAGAATGAATTTCATGCTCTTAAACAGTAAGCTATTTTAGTACTCCACAAACTAGTAATCTGATCAATTAATTATAGGATCAGTAAAAAATTTACGTAATAATTATAACCATCAGTAAATATGTCATGATATCTTTTATCAATTTTAGCATATATCATTCAACTTAAAGTTATTATTCAAAGTTTCACTACTATCATATACCTGGGAATTGCTGTGGAAGTAGTCTCACATTTCCACGACTAAATATAACTATTTCCGTTTTCTTGCTCCATCAGATCATATCAAGTATATCTCTGTTGGGAAGAAGACAAACCCCCAACTGAAGCAAATAATATCAATTTATTAAAGACTCGTGCTGATAACGTGTTAAAAAACTAAGCTCAAAGTAATAATATAAAACAACAAAATAGATGAGAGATATAGAGAGAAAGAGAGGAGAGATTCTTATTTCTTCCATGTGTGAACAACTAATTTTTTACCACACTCAAATGTTATACTATTTTAGTAGAAATATTCCTTTAGGGCCTAATATTGATGTTTTAAACTTTTATCTTACACTTAGTAGATTTTATTTAATTAAAGTAAATAAATAAATAATAATAATACTCACATTCTTAAAGTATATATATATATGGAAAATCTTTTGATTTAATAAGTAAACTATTGTATTTTCCTTGTATGATTTAAACTATAGTGTAAATAGCTTATTTTTATAGTTTATTTTAAGCCTAAAAGTAGGATGTTGTGTGTGTGTGTGTGTGTGTATATATATATATATATATATGTTACCATCTTTTATGTAAGATTTAAAAAAAAAAGGATTTTTTTTTTATTAAAAATAAATCTTTGAAGCTAAGTTAGGATAAAGTTTGTTGATAACAAACTTTATCTAAAAGAACCTGATTTTTTTAAATTAACTAACTAACCCCAAATTTTTAGCCTAAAAATCTCACACTCCTACTCCCATACCATATCATATTTGACCAACCACTTCATCCATGTTATTCTATAAATAGACAAAATAAAAAACAAAAGAAAGAGGGCTGGAGGGAGACAGAAAAAAAAAGGAACGAAAAAAAAAGAAAATTGAAAGCAAAAGAAAAGAAAAGAAAAGAACGAAAAAAAAGAGAGAGAAATCAGAAAGTAAGAAGCAAAAAAAAAAAAAAAAAAGAAGGAAGAGAAGGAAAGGAAAAAAATAGAAAAGAATCTGGAAAAAAGAATCCAGCAACTAAAAAAAACAATTTTCTTTGTATAAGGAAGAAAAAGTTTTGGATAAATTATTGAATCTGAAGATGGAGTTTGGGATTTCGTTCGTGGTTTCGAGTTCGTCGTTCTAGAAGTTTTATAATTAGTAGATCAAGTCGCTTACTGAGTGAGATTTTCGCAAAAGGTAACACTCGAATCTTCTTAGTAAAGCCATATAATAACATGAGATCCATGTTTTCTTAGTGTAATTTGAAAAGTTTTATCAACTGAATCTTCGTTTTTTTTTTTGTTCAATTTCATGTTTAAGTTATTTTTGTAATTAGATTCATCGTTGATATGAAGCATGTGACCATCTAACTTAAGTCAAAACTTGCATCGAATTAATTATATTCGAAAATTATTGTGTCGTCGCTTGTCATCTCTTGAAAATAATTAGTCCCTTCTATTTTAATAGTTGATGTCCAAGGTGTTTATCAAATTTTTTAGGATATCTACTTTTTCCTGTTAAGTTTTAAATTCAGTATGGACATGCAAAAAGAAAACTGCACTCGATCTTGTAGTATCTTTTTTAGCCACAAACAACTCCAAAATAATTCAACAAATTAATAAACACATATAGGCGGCATGCAAATAAAAAATNATTCACACCACAAGAATCGATAGCCTATAATACAATAGGAATTTTTCAGCACAAATTTATGCAAATAAGAGACCGGGTAGCATAAGCATGAATGCATGATTATTGAAATGATTAATTTTACACCACGCCATGTCAGAACACTCCGTTTCGGAAATACTTATTCCAATAGGTAAAAAATAATAATAATAGTAATAAAATTTATAAATAAATGAAATACTTTAAATACGTTAGAAAATTTTAGACGTACTTTAAATATTAGCCCATG